>PVIC010003234.1:0-69950 GCA_004025085.1 Thryonomys swinderianus
TATCACAGCTAAGTTAATGCCTTGATAGTAAGCAAGTCAAGAGGGTGTTAGGATGGCCAGAGTCTCCTTCATGTGTCATTCGGAGACTCATGCACTCTTCATCTTCTGTCTTTCTCAGCCTCTGGTGCCTCATCATTGACTGTATCAGAGAGAAGGGGATAGAGCATGAGAAGGAATCAAAAACAACTGCATAGTTGGCAACAAAAGTGAATGACCTCAAATTTGTTCATACCCCACCGGAGTCCAATAGTCACATATGACTACGAAGGAGCCCAAGGTACAATCTACTTGTGAAGCCTGGAAGAAGAAGTGGTCCTTGAAGAGAAGCATGGATCTACTCATACCTTCTAAGAGATGAGCCTAATTATTTTGTTAAAATAGCCCAAATGAACTTGTAACATAGGTACTTTAGAAAAGTGAAAACTTTAGAAGAAAAGTTTTGGAAAGAAAACCATAAAAAGTTTAAGTAGGAACTTAGTGAAACAGTGTCATAAGTTCCCATCATTGGAACTCTCTGTGGGGGCAGTATTCACAATTTCTCTTCCCTTTCCCCTTCACTTTTTTATACTGCCTTGGTACTCTGTATTTTCTCTAAGAACCTATCTTATTGTACATAATTAATCTACGTTGTGATTTCAATAATTGAAATATTTTCAAAATAGAAGCATTCATCTGACAGTCATTTTACATGTGAATCATCTGTCCTGTATCATTTATTACACAATCTGTTTTTTCCTAATAAATGTTAAATGTACCATGGTATACTTTAATGGACCTCTTGTAAGAATTTTTATTTTCTCCACATGTGAACTCATCTCTACTTATTATACTATTTAATTATCAAATCTTTATACTCATCTGTTAATATCTAGGGGGTTATTTTCCTAGATTCACCCCACTATAGTTTGATTTTCTTTTTTAAATCATCACAGTGGTCCCCACAACAGTGGAGATTTTGGTAACAAACAATAAGATCAACAGGCAGAACTTTAGCCATCTGGTTTTCAAAGAGAATGAGCCAGGCTAGAGTCAAAGAACTCCCTTCAAATGCCTGTGCAAAAGAGTTTAGATTTAAAAGGGTGGACCATGGAGGAGTTGATATTTCAAAATATCATCATAGCCAATAACAGTCATCTTGCAGTTAGTGAGTCTGAGAGTGGCACCAGCTGAGGCAGCCAGACTCACAGGTGAAGAGACAGTAAACAAGTGATCTATTAAAGCCTCGGCCACTTCAGGAAGGTGTTTGAACTTATTCTGCATGAAGCAACATCAACAATGTCCAAAAAATAAAAAGAAAAAGAAACACATGGGAAGGGGACTTATAATACAATTCTTTTCAATAACATACAAAATATCCTCCAATGTAGTTCATCTATTAGGCCAAAACACAAATGAGCAAAGTACATTTCAAATATTGAAACTCCTCCCTGAATGTAAAATGAGATAAAGGGGCAAGGAAGGATGAAAATGGTCTAAGTATATATGTGGATGTAGAATCTGCCAAAATTAGACCCATTAATCTGTATAACCAATAAAGTGAACAAATGAAGAACAAAAAGAAATGTAAAAGGTTTGAAATCATACAGTGTGTTCTACTTACAAAATAGAACAGTTATTGAAGTAAAGGAAGAAACTTGTGATGTTCACAAACACATGGATGTTACTCAGCACTCCTTTAAAAAGTCAAAAGACTAGAGAAGTCACAAAGCAAGTTAAAAATTATTTGAAGTAAATGGAAGTGTAAACACTGTACAGCATAGCTGAAACAATGGTTACAGGGAAATTTAGGCTTGTAAAATCCTATGTAAGAAAAGAAATGTTTCATATTCATAATCTAATATTTCACCTTGAGATAGAAAAAAGAGCAAACTACCTCTAGAATCAGAAGATGATAGTTAATAATAAAGATCAGAAAAATAAATACAGGCTAGAAAAATATAGATAAGAATGACTAAATTAAATTTTGAAAAGATTAACAAAATACTCATACAATTTTTAGTCATATAAGTTTTTTAATTGAATTATTTATTACTACACGTTATATTCACAATCACACATAACATTGGGGAATTTGTACCAATATATGACACAAGTCAATTCTCATTTTTACCCATATCCCCACCCCCTCACACCTCCCCACCTCCTACATACATGCTCTTTTATTTTCTTTCAGAATCATATTTATTCCTTCCCCTCATTACATTCCCACACCAAATTTCCTTTGGAAATTTCCCATTCTACAAAAACTGTCATACTTTCTAGAGCTCATTCGCATCTACAGGTGCTCATATCAAAGAGAAGATGTGGTATTTGCCTATCTATGATCTATTTATTTCACTCATTAGCGTGTCCTCCAGGTGTGTCCATTTGCACATAAATGAATCAATCTTGTCATTCTTTGTGGCAGAATAATACTCCATTTTATAAAAAAAAAAACACATCTTTATCCACTCTCCAGTTGATAGGCATTTGGGTTGTTTCCAAGATTGGGCTATCACAAACTGAGCTGCTGTGAACAAGGGTGTATATCTGTCTTTCCAATGTTAGGTAAAACTCTTGGGGACATTGGCTTAGGCAGAGACTTTATGAATAAAACCTCTATAGTACAAGAACTAGCAGAAAGAATCAACAAATGGGATCTCATCCTACTGAAAAGCTTCTGCACAGCCAAAGAAGTCACTGGCACTGCTAAAAGACAACCAACAACATGGAGGAAAATCTTTACTAGCTGTTTATCAGCCAAAGGGCTATTATCTACAATATATAAAGTACTTAAACAGATCAGCCTCCCCAAGTTTAAAGACCCAGTTCAGAAATGGGCATCTGAAATGAACAGACACTTCTCAGAGGCAGAAGTCAAAGCAGCTAAGAAACATATGAAGAAATGTTCAACATCACTGGTCATTCGAGAGATGCAAATGAAAACAACATTGAGGTTTCATTTCACGCCACAGAGAATGGTCCCGATTACAAAATCAACCAACAATAAATGCTGGCGAGGCTGTGGAGAGAAAGGAACCCTTCTCCACTGTTGGTGGGATTGCAGACTTGTGCAACCATTGTGGAGATCTGTGTGGACATTTCTCAGAAAACTAGGACTAGGGGTCCCATTTGACCCTGCTATCACCCTGCTAGGAATATACCCAAAATAATTTAAAAAGTCATATATGTTTTAAAGAAGTAGAAACAATCCAGGCACATTCAACTGCTTGGTCTGACAAAGAGCCCAAAATCATGGACTGGAGGAAAGATAGCCTCTTTAATAAATGGTGTAGGGAAACTTGAGCACTGGCATGCATTAGGTTGGATATCACATGATTCTACACCCATTTATCTCATCATGTTCTAGTCTAAAATAAAAGTGGTTCAAAGATCTAAATGTTAAAACAAAAGCACTTAATCTGCTGGAAGATACAATAGGTAAAACTCTTGAAGATGTAGACTTTCTGAACAGGACTCCAGTGGCACATAAAATAGTACAGAGAATCAGCAAAAGGTATCATATTAAATTAAAAAGCTACTCCTCAGCAAAAGAAAAAACCCCAGAGAGAGGAGATAGCATAGAGAATGGGGGAAAATTGCCACCTACTGCTTGGATACAGGATTAACACCTTGACAAATCTTTACTTAGATTGGCTCATAGAAAAGATTAGATAATAAAAATTAGTAATTAAATAATAGGAATTATTAACCTTTCAGAAATGAAAGAATCATATCTTCAGCAATATTTGCCAACAAGTTAGATGACTTCAATAAAATGGATACATTTATAGAAATATAAAAATTACCCAAAACTGATTTAATATTTAAAATCTGATTAGCCTAATAACAATTAAAGAGTTTGTATCAGTGATCAAAATTATTTCTACAAAGAAAACTCTGGAGCCCTGTGGCTTCACTGGTGGAATCCACCAAATGGTTAAAGACTAATTAACATCAAATTCTTTCAAAATATCAGAAATGACGTGACACTTCCTATTACATGAGAATACTGTTATCCTGGTTTAAAAGACAAAAATATTAGACATAGGAAAATTAAAGACCAGTATTTCTTATAAATACAAGTATTCTAAGGCAAATATTGGCATAAATCATTATAACCTTGGATTAGGCAATAGTTTTTAGTTTGTTTTTTAGTTTTTTTTGAGACAAGGTCTCACTTTGTAGTTCAGGCTGGCCTAAACTCACTGTGTAGCCCAAATTAGCCTTGAACCCACAGTAATCCTCCTGCCTCTGTCTCTCAAGTGCTAGGATTACAGGCATGAACCACCACGCCTGGCATTGTGATATGTGGTACTGGGAATCAAACTCAGGACCTTTCTCTTGCCAGGCATATGCCAGAACGACTAAGCTAAATCCCCCACCTTGGGCAGTAGTTTTTTGTTTGTTTGTTTTGTTTTTAAACAGTGCTACAGAAAGCATAGGCAACTAAACAAAAAGTTGATTCTTTTATTAAACTTTAAAAAAAAACTCAAAAGCCACTATCAAGGAAGTAAAAAGATAACCCATAGAAAGTTAGAAAATATTAGTAAATAACTTCTCTGATAGAGAACTTTTATTTAGAATTTGCAGAATTTAGTAAATCTTATGTAAAATACATTTTCAGTAAATACTATACATAGAAGTACCAATAAGCAAGACCTCAAAACAGCCAGTGTCTGATGACAGTGGATGGAAAATGAAAATGTAATACGCACACACATTCACATGTACCCAAACATTACTGAGGCACAAAAAAGAAGAAAAATCTGCCATTTGCAATAATGTGGGTGAATCTTGAGAAATTATGCTAATTTCATTCATCAGACAGACAAAAAGACACACATGTTTCATAATTTCCTTTAAATGAGGAATCTAAAAGCATTGAACACACAGAAACAGAGTAAAGTAGTGGTCTCCAGAAGCTGGTTGTGAGAAAAGCGATAGAAATTCATCTAAGAGTACAACCTTTCACTTGTAAAATGAATAAATTCAACAAATCTAATGTATAGCATGTTACTACAGTTAATAATATTGCATTATATAATTGAAGTCTCCCAACAGAGTAGTGTTTTTACCATACTACGTTGAAAATATGATTATGTGAGGTGGTACATGTGATTAATTTAAACACAGTTATGATTTTACAATGTATATCTATATAAATGTATCATGTTATATCCCATGAATATATAAAATTCTACTTGTGGATAGGAATCTGGAGAGATTGCATGTTTTCTTTCCATCATTTCCTATTGTTTACTGTTGTAGGTTTTTGTTCTTTTTACTTTAGATATTTTTGAGTCAGGTAAATATTTTTGCAGTTTTCCCAACAGTAATAATTTTATCTCTAAACATTCTTTTATGTTGTTACCCTGTATGAATCATAGATTGACAAAACATGAAATTCCTGGATCTTAATATTTTTTCGTAAAATTTTATGATGAAAGATTTTCTAAAAAAAATAACAGTTTTTACCTGTACAATTTTTACTAATCTTCTCAGCTGAGTGTTATTTAACTCACTAGTTAGTATGCATATATTTTACTTACATGTATTGAAGAAAAAATTGTCATAAGAATGTGGATTTATTCAAGGATTCATTATATTATATTTGTAACTCAAGTTTTAGTGGTCCTAAAATTTATTTTAAAAGTTATTTGTAAGGGTATATAGTATTAGGCAAGGCATAGAAATGATCTTGTAGCTTTTATCTCATAATGTACAGAATCTACCAAAAAATGTATATACACCTCAGAAAAGAAAAATAATGTAGTGTCTTTTCACCAGATGTAGTTACCTTCATATAGGGACCTTAGAAGATGTTGCATATCACAAAAACTCAATACACCAGTGGGCCTTAGAGAACAAATAGAAAATGTGTGTGGGGCAACCTCAGTGACCAGGGTTACCAAAGAGCCATTTGCCATACTGTTAAATGTCCAGAAATTAATAGTCACCACTCTGAGTACCTTTTCTAACTGTAGAGGCCAAAGTAATTTGTATTAATCTTATTATGTCTCAAGCAATTAGTATTAAAATATTTACATGTTTTTCTTCTCCTGAAGTGTGTATACATGTATTAGCAGTCTCTCTACAATAGAAGAAACAGGACGGACAAGTAGATTCTCTAACCCCAAGTTCTCTCCAGTATACACTGGACTGAATTTATTTCCTTTAACATAGTAAAATAGTTTGAACAACTTGAATAAAACATTAATGAAGGATTTTTACTAGTTTCATCATAAAAGTTTTATAGAGGGTATCTACCAAGCCTTCAGTGTTTAGTATGAGATGAAATAGAGTATGCTAAGCGAGCATATGTACCCATACCACTTGACCCCTGTGACCTTTATTTTGGCTAAATAGGAACACTTCTAAACAAAACTTGTAATCCTCAGCTTATGCCTTACTCATGCTGTTCTGAGTGTTTCTAGTTAAATTTAGTATGTTTTTTCTTTAATATATAGTTTCCATTAAAACAAGCAAGATGTGCCTGTTTCAATGAAAACTGTACTAAATCTGAAACAGATCAGAACACCGTAATTACTCATCAAGGACTATTTGAAAACTTATAAAATGTTCCATTTTTTTAAAAAAAAGAAATACTGATTATGAATTCCTGCTATGAATTTAATATTATGAAAATTAGGAAATGTTTAACCACATAAAAATAAATACAATAGAAAGTTATACCCACAAAGAAACAATGTTTGGAACATTAGAAGAAAATATAAATTATCAAGTTAAAGTTGTGAAATTTAAGAAAGAAATTAAATTAGAAAAAGTAAAATTCATAGCAAGAAGAACTTCCACGTAGAGAGTACACATGAAAATTTTAACATACTCCAAAATTTTAAATAGAACATGAGTTCAATAAAAGCCCCATCAGCATCTTTGTTCTAATTTTGAAGAGCAAAAATATTTCTTTGTCCTAAATCATCATTTTTACCCACCAATATAAGTACTTGTCATATTCATTCATTTTGCCAACATTCTTTACTCACAGTTCATTCTACCCTGGAGTTCACCACAAGTTATATTGTTTGGTTTTTGTATATTTCAGTGGGAGGAGGGTATTCCTAAACATCACTATTACAGAGCATACCACCCTAACTGTTGTACAAGTTGTTTTATCACGGGAGTACAAAAAAGGAGATGGTGTCACCTTGTTCATGTGATCAAAGAAGGCACTGAAGAAAGGTCACACCAAAGGGGAGTATAAAGAGATAATGGAATTTCAGCATTTTGCTCTGAGAGTGAGAAGCCTCAGAAGGATCGAGAACACTTTGAACACACGCCTTAAAGCAGAAATAACAGACCTTTGTGTACCAGGGAAAGCTTGGAGAGTTTTCATGAGGGGGCTAAGTTAACAAGTGAAATCAAAACTACAGTTACAAAATGTTTGGATGCCAAGTTGAGGAGTCTATGAATTTGATAGAGAACTATAATTTCATTTAAACAGAGATATAAATCACAAGTGCAAGTTTATTTTATGTAGAAATTATTGCAGATATAAATATTTGAAGAGCTATATTTGCAGTTTTCATGAATTAGACAAATATGTCACAGAATAGATCTGTGATATAATTTCCCTAAATGTATCATAGACTGAATATTATAACAACAGCAAAGACCTAGTTAGGCTGTAAGCCATGAGAAGACTCCTTTCCTATGATTGTCAGAATAAAACACGATGAGGATTTAATTAGATGAGAAATTGTTAGTATATGACATTTGGGCATTCTTTAAACTCTAGTCACATGTTATTTAACAAAGAAATCCAACCCTAAGATCTGTGATTAGTTTATTTCAAAAATGTTCCAGCAAACTAATGTTAGCCCAGAGAAAAGCAGTATTTGTACACAGTGGCATGAATAAGAGGGGAATGGACCACTTTGGGGATCATACTGAGGATGATTGGTATTCATCCGTTGATTTGACAAGGAGTCAGAGAATTTAGAATTTAATTCTGAGAGACTTCAAGGCCATTAGTACTATTTGGTGTGACAACAATTCTTGTCAATATAGTGGAGATATTTTTGCATCTTAGTGAAGCCCATGAACTCAAATTTTCTTGATTCATTTTTTAGAATTGATATATTATTTCTGTTCAGAAGATTAAGTAAGCAAAAAATTAATTGATAAATTAATTGACTGATTATTCTAATCAACAAAAAAGCCACCAACCTCAAAGACTCACTTTTAGAAATTCATGATCACCTGGGAAGCAGAAGAGCTTCTCTGGGCACAAGCAGCACAGTGCCTCACAGAATACTCACAACTTTTCTCCGCTGTTCAGTCACAATCTCAGCTGGACCAGAGGGAGCCAGAAAGAGCTTGGTTGGACAATTGTGTCTCTCTCTGGGGATACTGGACACAAATCTGGAAGGCACTTTGAACGTGCAAATAGATGATAATTAGGAAACCTATCACAAAGAACAGGTGATAATTCTGTAAAATTTCCCAAAATAAGAGAGGCTTTGTAATGAGACCAAAACAAACAAACAAACAAAAAGCCTCATCATTTGAAAAAATTAAACCCATGGTTCAAGTTGAAGGAATTGTTATAGTTTGGTTCAATATGATGTCCAAACCGTGTGGTAAACCTTGCTCCCTCAAGGAGTGCTCTTGTGGGAGGGTGGGGTCTTTAGGAGTTATTAGATGGTTAAGTCATTAGGAATATGATCTTGAAAGTAGTAGGACCCTTCCGCTTTTATTTCCATTTTTTTACTTCCAGGTCAGGAGGTGAGCAGTTGTACTCATACTCTGCAACTGACCACATGCTACACATTGCCACAGCCTCTAAACAACAAGACCATGCAGTCAGGGACTGGGACATCCCACACTGTAAGCAAGTCATTTTGAAGGCTTTCTGTCCATAAATAAGTTGATCATCTGAAATGTGTGTTACAGTGGCAAAGTTAAATAACACAGAAGTAGATATGATTATTAGTGAAGAAAAGGTCAGAAGAATGTTAAAAAAAGATCCTAAGAGAAATCCTTGATCTTCTGCCATTAATTTATATTAATGTATTTTCCTACAACTGGTGAAACTCTGAACTTTTGATTTGGAGTTTTTAAAAGGCTGAGAAAAGGGGAAACTGACTCAAATAAGTAGCCTAAAGATAAAGTAACCTAAAGACTTTTAAGTTATAGTATGAAAATGAGAATTTTAAATGTTATTCAGGAGATACCATTACCGTAAAGATGTCCTCTTAAATTCTATTCAATTTAAAAACAGAAATAAATGACATTATTAAGGTCAATCTAATTAAAGCTGGAAAAGTCATTCATGTTAGATGTTATATTTCATTTTAGTCTCTACAATTGCCTTAAGGAAATTCTTTAGTCTATTTGCAGAGAATATTTTCTCAACTACAGGACTGGGTGCCTTAAAAATGTGTGAACTGCATAACATTTTATTCTCTAAAATCTTGTTTAAGCAACCCTTTTCTTTGCTCTTTGATATCTAACAAACAAATTTTATTTTAAATATGTATCATATACTAGAGTAATAATTGAGTAATTTATAATTTAGTACCAAATATTTCCTGTTTCTATAGCCAGATAAATACTGGACAGCATTTTTCATTAGAGTTATGCTAAAAATTATATAAAATAGAGTAACATCAGCAATTTATACATTGTAGCCACTAGAATAGGAAGTATAAAAATGAATGGTGGGCTGGGGATTTAGCTCAAATGGTACTGCACCAACCTTGGACACACAAAGGCCTGAGTTCAATCCTTGGTACCACCAAAAAAAAAAAAAAAAAAGAATGGTGTACATCAATTCTAGTCAAGGATTTCTTCTTTTTATAAATTCTGTACAGAGCTTTAGTTTTGAAATGTCTTCCTCTTTTCATAAATCTGGAAAGCATTGGAGAGCTGAGCATATGATATAATTTAAAAAATCACATTAAAAGAATCACGTGAGCTAGGATGTAGTTATATTATATACTGAAAAATTAAGATCATTTAAAATAATAGAGTAGTTTATCTTGTAAAAGAAATCCTTTCCAAAACTGGGAGGAGAAAAGAAATTTCTCAGTGAACAGTGGTGCGGTCTCTCGTGGTCATGTCTTCCTTCAGAAGGGATTGTGGGAGTCAGCTGTCTTTCTACCCATTTCTAATGTAAGTCTTCCTCTCCGTGTGTTCTGCCATTTGTCACAGGGTCCTCCCCAGAATCATTACTATGCAGCTTGGACTTCAGTCTCCAAATCTGGACCTAAATATGTCTTTTTCTTTGTAAGTGGCCTGTCCCAGATATATTGTTACAGCAATGCAAATCAAACTAAATTGAGAAAAACCTGGAAAAAGTGTACATTTTTATGATATATTTGGAACAGCAACATCACTTAAAAAGGAACACTTCTGAAATGGAGAAAAATGCAGGTAGTTAATAAAAATATCATATTCTTCCAGAATATCAAAACACTAGTTGCATACAATTAATACATGAAATAAAAACAATAAAGTGTGACAACTTTCACTGTGTATCAATGACAGAAGATAATAGGCAATCAAAATTAAAACAAAATATAATTAAAGACACTTTTCAAAAGTTCCATATACCTGGAAGAGTACAATCCTCATAAATATTGATACTGGCATAAGCTTTTGAATCATTTTCAAATCAGCAAGCATGGTTAAAGCAGAAAACAAGCAGTGTGTGCACACTTCTACAGAAGACTTAGGGTCCAGCTGCCTCACATGTGGTTACACACTAAGAGGCTTTGAAATCAGTATGCTGAAGAGTCATCTGTCTGCCTGTGTTCACAGTAGCACTATTCACAATAGCAAAGTTAAAGAATCAGAAGAAAAGGTGATCTGTAAGATAATGGATAAAGAAAATGCAGTGTGCCGGGCTTGGTGGCTCAAGCCTGTAATCCCTGTCTCAATAAATAAATAAATAAACAAATAAACAAACAAGCAAGCAAGCAAGCAAGCAGAGTGTGTGCCCTGTGGAACACTATTCAGCCTCAATGAAGAAAGACTTTTTTTGTTTTGTTTTGTTTATGTGACAGGGTCTCGCTTTGTAGTTCAGGCTGGCCCTGAGTTCACTATGTAGCCCATGCAAGCCTCAAACTCAGCAATCCTCCTGTCTCTGCCTCCTAAGTGCTGGGATTACAGGTGTCAGCCACCAGGCCCAGCAAGAAAGACGTTTTTAAAGTATGGGTAGAACCAAGAACACTGCCCTAAATCAAATAATCCCAAACCAGATTCATCATATTCTCTCTCTGCTGTGGAATCTAAAACAGTTTCACTCATGGAAGCAAAGACTAGAGAGATGGTAGTTACCAGAGACTGTGGATAGAGAAAATGGAGAACATTTTTTTTTGTTTTTTTTTTTTAAAGGGAATGAGGGTACAAAGCATTAGTCAGAAGAAATATGTTTTATTTTATTCTGATAATTATTGTACAGCATGATCAATTTAGGTAATAATTGAGTGATACTATACATTTTAATGTTGCTAAGGAAATGCACAAATATTCTTATGATAGATGTCACTACTTGAAGGATGTATTGACTTGCTTGATTTGGTCTTTCTACATTGTATTTAAAAATCTTAATATCATTTTTTACCCATAAATGTACAGAGCTATAATTCTTTGAGGTATGGTAATAGTACTAACTGATGCACAAGGCAGGTTTCTTTCTTCATCACTTCATTACTTTTTATTCATGACCCCATGGTACACATGAAAGTCAGACACACACAGAAAAGTAGCAGTGTGTTTCTTCTGAGAAAAGCTTGTGGTTTGGTTAGGTTAGGAAGACCAGGAACGTGAAGACAGTGAGGATGGTGAGCTATCTCTCAAGGACAACATGAGGAAAGAAACGGAATGCTGGGCACAAGAACCGGCTGGAGAACAGCGAGGTGGCAAATGACAATAAAAATCCCACAGTGCCATTTTAACCACCTGTATGTGACAGATTAGGAAATATACACGTACAGGTTTACTTAGTATCACACACATAAAATTTGAGCTCAGAGATCAATCGCCAAGTATCTCTTCCAGGTGCCAATTTCCAGAGTTTTACTTTACACCCAAATCAGAGATTACATAAAATGGACTTGAGCCACTACAGAGACTGAAAGGGGTTTCTGAGATGAGACAATGCTGGAGAAGCCTGAGGCCATGCAAGACATAACATCTATAATTATCATTTACTGTCTTACAGGGTCCTAAAATGTGCATTAGATTTACTCAAGTACAGCTCATAGAATTAATCTTTTCCCTGATCTGTTCATTCTTTGTAGTCAAATTAACAGAATGGAGCCACTTCGTCCTGAAGGCACTTGTGTAGGATTAGGTCGTGTCGCTTCTGTGAAACTGGTGTGGGCCAGGTTAGGCAGACTAGAGAACATGTGAGGCGGTGGCCCTTCTGCTCCCCGGGTGCGGCAGGGTCCGGGCTCAGCTCCTCCACCTCCCACTGCGTCTCCCCATGGAACTTTGCAAATTCCAGACCTGGTGCGGCGGCAACCCCAGCAAAATGCAGCAGCCTCTGCTGGCCTCGTGCCCGTCCAGCCCTGCAGCGGCAGGCGTCAACCAACAGTGGTTCCAGTGTGTCCTTTGGTTTTCAGATCCACTCTGTGGGGCTCCTATTTGTTTTTACAAGTCCCAGTTTGTTCTTACTTCTCCTCTTTGTGCTGCCTGGCAATTTTCTGTTTGCAAAACATACAGCAATTTCAGGCAAATGCAGAAAAAAACAGCCCTTCCTGGATTTCTTCCCCAGGTCCCTTTATCACTCTAGTTTGAGGATCTGTCTCTGATCCACCTTCTACCCCTAAGGGACCATTATTTCCCCACCTTCTCTGGAAATGTGTAAATATATAACATTAGTATGAATCTCTTATTCCATGTACTACTAAACCCTAATGGATGTAGACATGAAATGGAAATATTTTATTTCCCCAATTTAACCAAAAGTTTAATTTCTACTTGTCAAATTTTCGTACTTTCAAAATGAACCCAAGGTTCACTAACAGACTATTTTAAAATACTCTTCTCCATAATAATTTTTATATTGAAGAGTTATTAGCATAAATTGTATTTACTTACTTAGTTAAGAGACTATAACTGGGCCGTGTATTTTCTTCTGATAATAAAATTGGGGCCACTTAAATTTATGTATGCGGCGTTGCCTCGTTTTTTGTTTCACATTTATGTTTTCCTTAGAATTTCATTCTTTTTAATTGACAATCACAGAAGTTGATTCACAATCTGACAAAAGATTTTTAAGTCACAGATACAAACTATTGGAAACAATAACTTTGCCTCAATCTGAGATGACTTAAACAACACAGTAAAAAACAGCAAAAATCACAGCAGAAATGATGCAGTGTATAAATAGGTGTGAGATTGTGCTGCCAGTAAATTTTACAAGGAAGCCCATTTACTCTTCTTTTCCATAGAACGCCTAAAAGTTGTTGCTATTCCCAGTTTAAGCACGATGACCTGACATCAAAACTATTCAAGAAATTGCTTTTAAGACAATTAGGCCATAGGTGACTGAAATATTTAGAGCTAGATATGCCTGTTATCAAAGACTGCATGGTTACATTTCTGTAATTTCTTCAAAACCTGCATATTTCTTAACATTTGCTTCAATACTTGATTTTTTCTCATTTTAATAAAGTGCAATGTATTTTTTATGTTTATATCACTGCATAGAGCTCATTGGCCTGTATAAATACTGTTAAGTGTCACACAAGGTTTTAAGATGAGCGGTTTTGTTGTTATTGATGCCAAGGATAGTGCGCACAGCGATCTGTATGGCTTTTTAAGAGTATTTTCTTCCAAAATGATTGCATTGCACAGTAACTCTTTTGAGCATCATAAAAGTCCAAATCAACAACAGTAAAACAAGAAATACAGTGGTAAGATAAATATTCTGGGCCCTGAATTTATAGGATGGCTTTTGATAGAACAAAGAATTTCTGTCAAAGCTCCCTTTTCTCAACCAATCTGGAAATATGACAGGAAACATCTCCCCTGGGACTATCACAGGATCTTGCTTGTCAAATATTTAAAGTAAAACAAAAACACAGACAGATATGTGTTGACTCCAAAACCAGTTACAGACTTCTCTGCACACTGCTGATGTAAGCTCTAATATGCAGTCTGCCTGTCCACGCATCCTGGTTATTAACAAGGCTTTGCTTTATAGGGAAATTGAGATGGTTGGATTTGGAGGAAGAAAATGTGTATTTGTTACTCTCTTTTTGCATTTCCAAAGTAAGAGGCTTGCCTGGGCTACATAGTGAGCTCAAGGCCAGCCTGAACTACAAAGTGGGACCCTGTCTCAAAAAAAAATGTTCTAGAACTTAATTCTTCAATTTTTTATGCTATAATTTACTTCCACTTCTGTTTTCCTTTGGGACTTCAAGAACATATATGCTAGAATATTATTATTTTCCCATTAGATACTGAGGCTCTATCTTTTTTCCCCTTGGTATTTTTTTTCCTCTATGACTCACCTTCAGTGAGTTTTTCTAATATTACATTTCTTAATCAAGCCTTTGTTCAGGCAGTAAACCTATCCAGTGTGACTAAATAGGTTAAATCCTTGAACATATTTGAAATAACTTTTTAAAAACTTCTTTCTTAACAATTCTAAGGCTTCTATAATTGATGAGTCTATTTGATTAGACCTAAACAAACCTCACCAGTTTATTTTTCCTTAGTCTTTGCTTTAGAAAATAAATCAAAATAAACCTCTATTATTGATGGATCTTCTATTAAGAAGATCTATAATTTCTAAATAAATTGATCAGGGATAATTAAAAGACTGCAGATACAAAAACAAGCAATCTCATTTCCAAAATAAAAATATTTTATAAATAGATAATAAACTATACAAATGACAAGCAAAATCTTTCCTTTCCTGTGAAAATATATAATAACTTTAACTTTTCTAACCAAATTAGTATTTCCTATTTGCTTTATTTTCTAGGACAAGCAGTGCAAAGAGCTCAAGGATGTATTTGTTAAACTCCTTTTTGATATATAATATTGAGACTGAAATACCAACTTTCTTAATTTCTTAGTTTTAACAATGGACTACAGTATATTAACACTAAGAAGAAACTTTCATCTTTTGGTAGATTATTATCTGATAAAAAGTATAAATAAAATTTGGTTGCCATTAAATATGAGTAATTGGAAAGTATATTATTTGTGCTGGACCAAATATCTGTCATAATGATTACCTACGGTTAAAGGTATTTCTTACCATTCATTTTAGACAGGCTCACGTTAAAGATAAAAAAATAAATATTTATGAATTATATTCTAATTATCAATTGGTATGACAACATTTAAGTTTCATAACTAAGACTGTTTAAAGCAAGTAAAATATGCAAAGAAAAAAATTCAAGTTAAACTAATGAAATAACTCATACAATGTCTCTAGACAAGTCATTTCAAATTAAATTTCAGTTGATGGTTACATTTTCATCTCCAACACCAAATTTCTTCAAAAGTAGATTTTTAATGGAATTTACTTGCATTTTCAATAATAATAACACAAAGGGTCATCTAAAATAAACTAGACAAACAGAAAAATTGTAAAGTGTTCTAGGAGTTTAAATTTAATAGTTGCTTGTTGTCAGAATTTTACCACATACAGATCATAGTCAGCTCATTAAGGACCCTGGCATGCTCAGGGCCATGGCCTTGTATACTGAACCTTCCAGACACAAGGTCAGGAGTCTGGGGGTGATGGTACTCTGGCTCAGAGTTGGGTTACTGATGACAAACAATCCTTCCCACGTCTGGCTGCATCCTTTGAGACCTAACCCTAACCATGCAAACATCTTTTCTCCCCATGTATTGAAGCAATTCAAATACAAAGAGTTCATTAAACAAGAAAAATCTCAGCAAGCATTCTGGTGATAGTTGACACAACAAGTCTTTTATTTTACTAGTGGGAAATTGAAAAGAATTTGCTCAACATAGTTAAACTAAATCCTTCTTGTTGCTCTACTATGATTTTGTTGTCCTGTGGTTCAAAGAAAAATCCTAGCCCAATTTTAAAGCAAAAAAATATTATGTTTTAAAAATTATAGATATATACATATTTATAAAAACATTCCAACTATTATTCAAACCCTGAAAATTCTAGAAAAATTAATGTCACCTTGCTTTGTTTATATAGAAGCCTATTTATCTGCATAAAATGTTTAATAAATTATATTCCTAGCCAAGTTAAAGTTCATAAAAATGTTCAGTATTAAATATCCCAATTGCCAACTATTTTTATATAGTTGAAAGTCAAATATACAATATGTGTGTATATATTAGGTTTCTATATCAACATATAATTATAAGACATTAAAAAGCTCCATGTTATATATAGACAAGTTTAGAAGTTTCTCAATAGCTGAGTAGTTTCATTCTTTATTCCTTAAAATTTAATAAATAAGTAATATAGCTACTGTACTTAGCTTTACTTGGCTCTTCATTTACAAATATTTTTCAAATTGTTTCTTTTCCATAGAATATGACTGGAACCTGTAGTTTTAGGTGTATAACTTCTTTGAGCAAGTAATCTGTTGTTTTTCACCCAAGAGAGATGATATTTTAAATGTACAGCTAAAAATATAATGAATTCATAAACAACAAATTATTTTATCTTTATAACAACATTTATCATCTCATAATTTTACTATGGAGGTTCCCCAAAAAGCTAGGAAGAAGATACCATTTGACCCTGCTATTTCCCTGCTAGGTATATACATGAAACAATTAAAAGAATCATATCACAGTGATATATGTGCACCCATGTCATGAACAGCTCAGTTTGTAATGGGTAAATGTTCAAAACAACCCAAATCTCCATCACTAGGAAAATGGATAAAATAGATGTAGGTTGACCCGGCTATGCCCCTGCTAGGAATATACCCAAAAGAATTTGAAAACTCACATTGGAAAGACAGATGTACACCCTTGTTCATAGCAGCTCAGTTCGTGATAGCTCAATCTTGGAAACAACCCAAATGCCCATCAACGGGAGGTGGATAAAGAAGATGTGTTTTTTTTTTTATAAAATGGAGTATTACTCTGCCATAAAGAATGACAAGATCAATCCATTTAGGTGCAAATGGAGACACCTGGGGGATATACTAATAAGTGAAATCAATAGATCACAGATAGACAATTTCCAGATCTTCTCTTTGGCATGAACACCTGTAGATGCAAATGAGCTCTAGAAAGTATGATAGCTTTTATAGAGTGGAAAATTTCTATAGGAAACTTGGTGTGGGAATGTGATGAGGGGAAGGAATAAATATGATAGAGAAAGAAAATAAAAGAGCATGTATAAAGGGGGTGAGAAGGTGTGGGTGGGTGGGGATATGGGTAAAAATGAGAATTAACTTGTGTCATATGCTGGTACAAATTCCCCAATATTATACGTGATTTTGAGATGTATATAAATTGTACCAATAAGGAATTCATCTTAAAAAAAATAGATGTGGGGCCTGAGGGTTAGCTCAGTTGTTCCGGCGCCTGCCTTGCGAGTGCAAGGACCTGAGTTGGATCCCCGGTAACCACATATGATGCTGGGCGTGGAGACTCACACCCACCAACAATCAACACCGCATACCACAATGCTGGGCGTGGTGGCTCACGCCTGTAATCCCAGCACTCGGGAGGCAGAGACAGGAGGATTGCTGAGTTCATGGCGGCTTGCCTGGGCACCATAGTAAGCTCAGGGCCAGCCTGAACTACAAAGCGAGACCCTGTCTCCAAAAAGAAAAAAAAAAAAAAATAGATGTGGGTTTAAAAAAAAAATAAAACAGAGTAATTCTTGCCCATAAAGAATGATAAATTAGAGTCATTTATACTCAAATGGATGTACCTTGAGAACATACTCATAAGTGAAATAAATAGGAAACAGATGTGTAACTACCATATCATTCTATAGTATGAGAAACTGAAGGTATAAATGAGGTCCAGAATTTATGATAGGTATTGTGAAACAGGAAGAAAATGTTCAAAAGGAAAAGGAAAATGGTGTAGGGGAAAGTAAAGTAGGGAAAGAAAAAATTTGATAGTAGAAACAAAACAACAAAAAAGGAAACTAGACTTATTTATGTAGGGGGTGGGGGATGTAAGGAGGGTAGGGGAAAAATGAGACTCACGATGTGTCATGCACAGGTACAAATTCTCAGTGTTGAATGTGATCCTAATATTCAATGACTTACTACCTGGGAGGATAGTCTTTCACTTATGACATTCTTTCAAAAGTTTTCTTCGTAGTCTGTCTTTCTGAGTCTTCCTAGTTAACATCAGAACCATTTTGTAAAGAAAAGGAAACCTTTGATTGTTTGATCTCTTTGTTTACAACCTACCTAACTCAATTTTCCATTAAATTACATTCTTCGTTTAAATTTTGTATCTATTTGCTATAGATTTTGAAAAATTCTCATTTTTGTACTTGCATATATTTTAAACACTTTTAAAGACATTTATGTCGTATTTTTTATGTTTTAGACTTAATATTTTGCTAATATCTTGTATCTGGCTCAATTTCTGAGAAAATTTTTAACATAACTCTTTAAAAATCATTTTTAAAACTTTTTTTTTTGAGACAGGGTCTCACTTTGTACTTCAGGCTGGCTCTGAGCTCACTATGTAGTGACTACACAGTGAGCTCAGAGCCAGCCTCGAACTCAGCAATCCTCCTGCCTCTGCCTCCTGAGTGCTGGGATTACAGGCATGAGCCACCATGCCTGGCTTAAAAACTATTCTTTATCATTTGGAACACAGTTAGAATCTGTAGGGTAGAACAAACCAAGATAAATGCAGGTCAATATTTAGACTCATCAGTTATGTGTATAATGTAAAATATGCATATAAAAGTTTAACCATTCAGATATGTAATTGACATATGAGAAAGATATTTTAGTAGTTCTTATTCTTGGTTTACTTCGTAGCAAACTTGCTTGTTTTTATTCGTTTTAATTTTAAATTTAGTGCATTATCAAATAATGGATGAATTAAAGACTATTTAGATTAAATATGTAATTTTTTGTACCCAGTACTGAAGAAGTCATCTCTTAGGTATGTTTGATTTTGGTTTTTACATTTTTTAAAAATTTGCCTGGGTCTTTTTATAATTTTTCTATAATATCAATGGTAACTCTCAGCTATCAATTTGTTCCTAGTGCACATACCCATGTGGGCTTTTTTTTATAGTAAATTACCTCGTTTCAGATTTTCAGGAACACTGACTTTGATCTTTTTACTTTTATAGGGAGAGTGGTACCAAGGATGATGGAGCTCAGGACCCTGTTTTTGCCATTTCTGGCCCTGTTGTTTTATATTTTAGAATCAAATATAAAACGTATTTGTGTCTCAGCTACTTAAATAGTAATTGCTTCCTCAGTTCACTTTGTTCTCATACCACCTATTAATTGTTAAATATTTTTCATAGTGATACTGTTTTATATAATTTAATATACATATTCCATAGAACTAAAAACGTTTTATTTGCACGAGGCATGTTAGCTCACGCCTGTAATCCCAGCATTTGGGAGGCAGAGGCAGGAGGATATCTGTGTTCCTGGCTTCCCTGGGCTACCTAGTGAGCTCAGGGCCAGCCTGAACTACAAAGCCAGAACCTGTCTCAAAAAAAAAATATTTGCCTGTTTTTTTCTTTTTTACGGTAATACTTTACCTCTGATTTAAATGATTTCAGTACATATGCAGTAGAATTTTATGTGTTGCCTTTAACATTCATCCCTATATGTGGATATTCTTTTTTCACATATGTGTCTGCACATGTGTATGTGTATGTGTAATTAACAAATGTTATATAGAGTTTTTTAAACTTTGGTACATGAGAAAACACTATGATTGAACTCTTAACATTGAGTCAGTCATTTCATTTCCACTTCATTAATGTAGCTTTACCAATTGTAAGAAATTATTTCAGAGACAATAGCAGTCATACATTTTTTTAGGATTTATACAATATATACTCTTACATTAGTTCACAGTTGTTCTTATTTAAAATCTTCCCTTATTGCATTTCTCCTTTTGAAACAATATAATTTTTTTTTAAATTTCCTTTGAGAGAATCTTCCAGAAACAAACATGTTAGGGCAAGTTTTTATTTCTGAGAGACAGTATCCCTGGCTACAAGAATATATATTCATGACAATTATTAATATTCAGAGATAACATTCCACTTTCTCATAAATGTGTTGTTACTAGGAAGCAAGAATTTATTATAATAATTGCCATTTCTTTGTAGACAATCTAGCCATGTTGGGTGCTTTTAAAATCTTTTGACTAATTTAATTTGATTCAGTGATTTACATCATTCTGTCTCTGGTTAGAGATTTATTTGTTATTACTGCCTGGGAATCTCTAATTCACTAATTACTGCCTGGGTATTCCCAAAACAGAAGGCATGTGTTTGTCATTAATGTTTAAATATTATCAACTCATCTTGAAATTATACCTTTCTAATTTTTCCAATCCCCTTTTGGCATATACTCAAATATTTCTTTTTCTATCCTTTATTTCAGTTTTCTTCTTCTTCCATTTTCTAACCCTAACTTTCTATCACATATTGACTTCTTATTTTTAAGATGTGCCATCCTTATTACCATCTCTCCAGTGTGTCCTGTCTACTGCTGATCTAAATTACAAACTAATTTTTTAAATCTATTTTTAGATGTTTAATGTTTGAAATTTTATTTTCATGAAATATATTAATATATTATTTTTAATCATAATTGCAATTCTTTTTTATACTTGATTTGAACATTACCATTACTTTTTATCTTTATTCCCATATATGCAGTACTACATTGTTTGATTTTGTGGACTCATTTATTTTCCCCATTCTTTCATCATATTTACAGATTTAAAAAAAAATTATGACTTAAATTTCTTGAGATTTTCTTTGAAAAATTATTGAGGTTTGTATTTAAAATGCATTCCCCAAGAAAATATGAGTTTTCTAAATTTTTAAAAGATGTGGCATGAGGAAACAATTGAAATTATATTTTACCCTAGGCCTTTTCTGGCCCTAGAGATTCTATGAATTTTTTTCCATGCATGTCAGAGTAGACATTTCTTTGGAAGGTTTTCAGTGAGCTGTTTCATCCTACCAAGAGTCAAAAGACCAGATAACAACAGTCCACACTCACTGTCTTTGTAAGATGCTTCCCTTTTGCTTTATCTTCTAGTCAGCCTGACACCAGGCAACCTGTTAGTGGTATCAGCTATACTGAATGTACCTCATATCTGACCTTCAGCCTTTCAATTCTTTAGACTTATTCTAATATCTAGCTTCTCTGTCAACCAGAAGGAACACGTAAGCTACAGCATATAAGCACTACCTCTAAGACCTTCTTAACAATCCACTTTTAAAGTTATTTACTTGTAAACTATCTCCTTTCTGTTTTTTTTTTTAAAATTGACTTTACTGGTACATTTAATACACACATTATGTTAACAGTCAACATTGAGATTTGTACCTTGACATGACACATATCTTGATTCTCATTTTTTTCTCTTTTCCTTGCCCTCCCTATTACACCCGTTTCTACATACATAAGCATTGTTTCCTTTTTTATTACTGTTCAACTTTTTTCTTTCCCCTCTTTACTTTCCCTTAACTGAATTTTTCCTTTTCTATTTGCATGGTTTCTTCCTTTTTCACATTTCCTATCATACATTTTTGTGTTGATTTACAGCTTCAGTTTTTCATACTAGAGAAAAGATATGGTATTTACACATCTGCATCTTATTTATTTCACTTATTAGTATACCCTCAAGGTACATCCACTTGAGTATAAATGATTCAAGTTTATCATTTTTATGGCTGAGTAATACTTCATTGTATTTTTTCAAAAAATATTTATCCAGTCTCCTGTAGATGGGCATTTGGGATATTTCCAAGATTTAGTTATCACAAACTGAGCTATTATTAACATTGGTGCACATATGTTACTGTTATGATTTTATTAATTCTTTCAATTTTATTAATTTTTCTGTGATATATAGATATAGATATAGATATAGATATAGATATAGATATAGATATAGATACGTCAAATGGGATCTGAGTCCTAGGTGGTTTTTTTTGTTGGTGTTTTTTTGTTTTGAGACAGGGTCTCACTTTGTAGTTCAGGCTAGCTCTGAGCTCACTATGTAGCCCACGCAAGCCTCGAACTCAGCAATCCTCCTGTCTCTGCCTCCCGAGTGCTGGGATTACAGGCATGAGCCACCATGCCCAGCTGAATCCTAGGTTTTTAAGAAATCTCCACACTTATCTCCACAGTAGTTGCACCAGTCTACATTCTCACTAACAGCAGAGTTCCTTTTTTCCCACCGCCTCACCAGCATTTTCTTTTGTTTGATTTTATGATATCAGACATTCTTTGTGGAGTAAAGTAATATGGAATTTCAGTGTTGTCACCTGTATCTCTCAAATGTCCAATGATGTTGAACATATCTTCATGTATTTCTTATCTGCCTTTACTTCTTCATCCAAAAAATGTCTATACATTTCAAATGTCAAGTTTTGAACTGGACCTTTAAATTTCAGAGGCTGCTTTTTAAAGTTCTTTGTATAACCTAAATAATAGTCCTTTGTCAAGAAATAGCTGGTAAAAATTCTTTCAATATTGTAGGTTGTCTTTTCACTTTGTTGGTAGTTCACCTTCCTGTGCAGAACATTTTTAGTAGGATGAGATATGAGTTGTTCATTCTTACTGGTAGCTCCCATGCTGGTGAAGTGTCTTTATAGTAAAACCTTTCCCTATGCTAGTGTCTCCAAGAGTTCTACCTAATTTATTTTCCAGCAGGTTTAGTATCTCTGTTTTAATATTTAGGTCTCTAATCTACTTTGATTTGAGTTTGGTGCATGGAGAGAAAATAGATCTAGCTTTAGTCTTTGGCAAATTGAAACCCAGTTTTTCCAGCACCATTTGTAAAAAAAACCCCTTCCTCCATTGAGGGGGTTTGGTTCCTTTGTTAAAAATGAGATGGTTTAGCATATCTGGTATTGTTTCAAGACTTTTAGTCTGCTCCATTGATCCTTGCAACTGTTCCTTTACCAGTAGTCTGCTGTTTTTTATCACAATGTTTTTGTAGTAGTTTCAAGTTGGGAATCGTGATAACCCCTTTCATAATCTTGTTGCCTAGAATTGCTTTTGCTATTCTAAGTCTCTTTAAGTTCCAGGTGAATGTTTGGGTTATTTTCTCTACCACTGTGAAATATGCTGTTGGGATTTCAATCAGGATTGCATTGAATTTATGTAGTAGTTTTGGCACTGTGGTTGAACTGTTGGTTCTTCCTATCCAGGAACATGTCTTTCCATTTTCTGATATCCTCTTCAATCTCCCTTTCCAGAATGCTGTATTTTTCAGAGGAGAGATCTTTTACTTCCTTTGTTACAGTGATCCCTAGATCCCTAGACCCCTTTCTTTCTTTTTTTTTTGGACACTGTTGTAAAAAGAATTGATTCCCTGATTTCTCTGGCAGTGAGTCTGCCGTTCATGTTTACAAAAGCTACTGATTTTTGATTGTTGACCTTGTATCTGGCTACACTACTAAATCTGGTGATTAAGTCTAGCAGTCTTTTCCCTGAATTGTTAGTATCTGCTATATATGGTATCATGTCATCAGCAAATAATGATACCTGAACTTCTTCCTTACCTATTTCCTTTTATTTCTCTTGTCTAATTGTTGTGGCTAGTGTTTCCAAATCTGTATTGAACAGGAGTGGTGATTGTAAAAATCCTTGTCTTGTTCCTGATCATACAGTAAAATGTTTCAGTTTTTGAACTTTAATATGATGCTAGCTGTTGTTTTCTCAAAAATAGCTTTTATCAGTTTGTGATGAAATCCATCTATTCCAATTTTCTGTAGGGTTTTAATCATGAATGGGTCTTTGAGCTTTTCACGTGCTTTTTCTGCATCATTTGAGAGCACCTTTTTGTCCTTGAGTCTGTTAATGTAGTGTATTTCATTTATTGATTTATGTATGTTGAACCATCCCTGCAATGCTGGGATGAATCCAATTTGGTCAGGGTGTACAGTCCTCTTGATGATCCTCTGCATTGTATTTGTCAATATCTTATTGAGGATATTTGCATCTATGTTCCTTAGGGAGGTTGGTCTGTAGTTCTCTTTTTTTGTTTGGATCATTCTCTGCTTTTTTTTTTTTTTTTTTTTTTTTTTTTTTTTTTTTTTTTTTTTTTTTTTTTTTTTTTTTTTTTTTTTTTTTTTTTGAGACAGGGTCTCGCTTTGTAGTTCAGGCTGGCCCTGAGCTCACTACATAGCCCAGGCAAACCTGGAACTCAGGAATCCTCCTGCCTCTGCCTCCCAAGTGCTGGGATTACAGGCTTTTGGAATTAGTGTAATGGGTTGCTTCTAGGAATGAATTTGGGAGTACTGCTTCCCTTCCTATTTCATCAAAGAGTTTGAGAAGTAATGGCATGAATTGTTCTCTAAAAGTTTTGTAGAATCCAGCTGTAAAGCCATCAGGATGGGGACTTTTCTTTGTTAGTAGGGTTTTAATTACATTTTCAATTTCATATATTGATATTAGAGTATTTAGCACTTTTATATCTTTGTTAAACTTCAGACATTCATATTTGTCTAGGGATCTATCCATTTCTTCTGTGTTTTCCATCTTATTGGAGTACAGGTTCTCAAAGTAGGTGTTTATTATCCTCTGGACTAATGCTGGGCCTGTGGTAATTTCCACATTTTCATTTATGATTGCATGGATTTAGCATTTTCCTTCCTTCTTGGATAAGTTTGGCTAAGGGATGGTCAATTTTATTTATTCTTTCAAAAAAAAACTCTTTGATTCATTTGTTTTTTGTACCATTATCTTAACTTCCACTGCATTAATTTCTTCTCTAATTCTTATAATTTTACTACCTTGTAGGAGATTTGGATTTGTCTTGCTGTTCTTTTTCTAGTATGTTGAAGTTCAGCATTAGGTCATTTAATTAAGCTCACTCTGTTTTCCTAGTATGGGTATTCACTGCTATGAATCTCCTTAATAGGACTGCTTTCATTGTGTCCTAGAAATTCATGTATGTTGTATTAGTATAATCATTTAATTGTAGAAGCTGTTTATTTTCTTCTTCAATGTATTGTGTGACTCATTGGTTGTTCACCAGAGTGTTGTTCAATTTCCATGTGTTTGTGAGAATACTGGAATTTCTTTTGCTATTCAGCTCCAATTTCAATATGGTCTGACAGTATACAGGGATAACTCCAATTCCTTCACATTTACTTAAACATACTCTATTAACTAGCATGTGATGTATCTTGGGAAATGACTCATGCAGGTAAGGAGAATGTATATTCTGATTTTGTGGGGTGAAATATTCTGTAGACATATAGTAAGTCCACTTGTTCAAAAGTTTGGTCCAATTCAAGTACTTTATTGATTTTTGTCCAGTCAATCTATTTGTGGCAGTTTATATTAGTGCTTATCCAGCTTTTCAGGTCCATATTTGCTTTCTACAGTTGCATACACTAGATTTTGTTGTATAAATATTTATGAATGTCATCTTTTCCTCTTGAATTGTTTCCTGTACCAGGATATAATGCCCTTTTTTGTTTCTTTTAATCAGTTTTGGTGTGGAATCTACTTTGTCTGCAAATAAGATAGCCACTCCTGCTTTTTGGAGGTTTCCAGTCACATGGAAAATTGTTTTAAATCTTTTTATTTTTAATCAGTGGATTTCTTTCTGAATTGGGTGTGTTTCTTGGATATACCGTATTGCAGGATCTTGCTTCTTGATCCATTCTGCCAGTCTGTCATTTAATTGGTTCATTGAGGTCTTTGACATTAATGGTTATAACTGGTATGGACTGATTTACAGCTGTCATAATGTTTTCCTGATCTTGGCTCTTTTATTCTTTGCTTTTTCCATTTCCTTTCAGTTTCTTGTGTTGCCCAATAAGTTCACTCCTCTGAGCCTCATGGGACTGTAACATTCCTTTTCTTAAGATATTGTTTAGATTTTTATTTTAGACAGGGTCTCGCTTTGTAGTTAAGCCTGGCCCTTAGCTCACTATGTAGTCCAGGCAAGCCTGGATTTCACAGAAATCCTCCTGCCTCTGCCTCTTAAGAGATGGTATTACAGGCATGAACCACCATGCCCAGCATTGTGATGTGTGGTGGGCATGAGTCACCATGCCTGGCATTATGATATATGTTACAGGGAGTCAAACTCAGGACCTTGCACTTGCCAGGAAGTCCCTGAAATCATTGAGCTAAATCCCTGGCCTCTTGTTTAAAATTTTTAAAGTGCAGGTTTGCTATTTGTGAGGTTTCCAAGGTTTTCTTTGTCACAGAAGTATCTTATTTCCCTGTCAATTTTCAAGGATAATTTTAGAGAGTACATCAATCCAGATTGGAAATTATTTTCTTTTAGGTTTTGAAATACTTCACTCTGGGCTTGAGGATTTTCATTGAAAAGTCTGCTGTGATTCTGATCACCTTTCCTTTGTATGTGATTTTATCTTTTTCCTGCTTTTAATATTTTATTCTTTTCTTAGGTTTCTAGAATCTTTCTTATATGCCTAGGTGTAGTTTTTTTTTTTTTTATATCTTGGCAACTTGAGTCCTAAATGCCTCATTTACCTGTATGTCAAATTCTTTTTCTTTTCCTATGAAGTTTTCTGCTATTACATCTGTGAACATTTTTTATGTGTTTTTCACTGTCTTATGTTTCTTCACTGACTCAAATCAGGCTTATGTTATTCATCTTTGCATCATCTAGCAATGGTTGGATTGTTTTCTCATGGTCCATTACTATTTTCTATAAATTATTCCTTTCCTGTTCACTGGATGCAATCCTGTATTCTAGGTCTAATATTTGATCCTCGTATTCATTCATCCAGTTCTGCAACTTTCATTAGAAGTTTTCATCTCCTGGAAATCTGTTTAAAGCTGTTTAGCAGATTCCATTTTTTTCATAATCTGAGATTCTGTCTTGTTCCTCGTCTCTTTTTTAGTGTTATTAATCATATCTTCCACTTTGGACACTCTATATTTCTATCTGAGAAATTATTTCTGATGTCTGATTTCCATTTCTCTAGATCCTCTTCTGATACTGGCTCACAGAGTCCTAGTGTTTGACCTTCAGTTTGCTCTATTCCCATTTTCCCTGGTTTTCCTTGTGGTGATAATCTTTGTGTCTGGGTTTTTAAATTTTTTTATTCTTTTCTATTTTTTTTTTGTTGTTGCCAATATTTTTGGCTTAATTCTTTTTTTCATTATTCAGTAAACTTTATTGGTACATTATATACACAGCTCACAATCACACAAAATATTGGTTTTTTGGCTTAATTCTTGGCCTGTTGTTAGGCAATGTTTAATGCAAGTCTCTTTCCTCTTAATACTTGGAACCTTTAGGAGGCAGCTACTTCCTAGCTTGTCTTCCTTCACTCTATAATGTTTCCTAAGTGATCTCAGTTCTGGCATACCATGAAAGATATTCAGAACAGTCACATCACCTTGCGTGACACAGTACAATTATCATCAATAGTATCAAACACAGCACAGGAAATGACAAACTTTGGCAATTATTATTCTGATACCTTTTATTTCATGATACATAACTGTTACCTATGCCAGAATTTAGAGCTAATCAGAACTACGTTTACAACATACAGGTCCTTCAATATACGAGCATCACTTGCTGGGAATGAAGCATCACAAGGGTGTTGGGGGGTTAGGGAAATAGGAGAGGGAAAAATTAAAAATAACTTAGAGGATATACAAGAATCACACAAACCTGGAGAAACTAATAAAGGTTCAAAGACAGAAGAAAAATAAGGGAAAAATACAAAACAAAACAGACTAACAACAGCAAGACCATTAGAAACCATATTCACTCTCCTATAGCAGTACAGAAAAAAGGTTAATTAGGGAAGACTGAAATGCATTAACTTCTGGGAACTGCTACTGACCAGAGAACAAGAGAGATGAAGGAATGAAAGAAGAATAAAGTGCCCAGCAGCAACAGGCTACTATTTTTCCTCTTCAGTAAAAACAAGAGTAGTTGAAAGAAGGAAAAAACCAAAAATTCAGCAGACTTAACAACAAGAAAGTGGAGAAATGAAGAATGAAAGAGAAGTCAAAGAAAGAAAGAAAGAAAGAAAGAAAAAGAACAAAAGTACTAACAACAATAACAACAACAAAAAACAAATCCAAAAACACTACCAAAATGTCCCTTCATGGTGTGTATCTGCTGTCTCTTATAGATAGTATGAGCAGTGGCACACAGATTTGAGTTGACTAGTCGCAAGGAGTCCTGGTCTTCTGTCTAGGTTCTAGTTATAATCCCTGAGTTGAGCTCAATGAGTTCCTGCAGGCCTGAACTCTGCAAGAGTCCAGGGTCCTATAGGTGGGACTGATTCCACAAACTCACCAATGGCTGTATTTAACAAGATTTCTTCACACTTCCAGTGGGTGTTTTTTTGTTGTGGCAGACAGGGCAGTTGTGCACCAAAGCCCTTTGCCTAAGTCCCATCACTGTTGCCTCAGTTATTCATTGTGTTCAGACAAGCAAATGAAGTCTCTGGTGGCTTCTCCTCATGTGCCAATCCCATGAAAGCTCAGGACCTAAGCATCAGTGTGAGCAGACAAGAATATGGAATCCATATAGACACTTCCTCCTATGCTCTTCATGCAGGAACTTGGGGCCCAAGCAATGAGGGGAAGATGAGCCAAAGCCTGCCCATGCAGGAGTACCACTTACTCAGGCTGGGCAGAGAAGTAGGTGAAATTTCTCCAAAAAAATTTCCTTTCTTTCATATCTGCTCAGTCAAGTATATATGAAGATATATTTTTATACTTCATCCACAATTTATACATGCACTAAAAGATTTCCTTTGATCATTTATTACACAGTATTTAAATATAGTCATCTAGTTTAGTTCTTTTTACCAAAGTTATCAACTTAGTCCCTGTACATACTATTTCTTAATAATTTTCTTCAGATATATTTCAGTATACATCAAGACATGAAGATATTTATTAAGTGAGTGTGACTTAAAAGAGACAAAATCTTATCTCTTATACATAGCACAGCTCTTTGAAGAGTGGGACCCAGGATCCTCCATGCCAGATTTCTATCCCACAGCCCTCAGCAGTTGTGCTAACTCTTTACTCTCCAACCCACCAGAAAGGGACAAGCTAGAGATGCTTGTTTACTTTTACTGTATTCTAATCAAGTTCTCAGTTCATATTCAAAGACTCTGTTACTAAAAACTTAGAATAAATAGGAACCCAGGACATCAGTCTCTATCCACTAGCATTCATATCCACTAGCATTCATTTTTGCTCATGAAACACGTGATTCCCAATTTCAAAGAGGCAGTTCTGAAGTTGAATCCAGTTACAATACCAAACTACAAGTACAGGATTTTTAAGATATTCATTTTTCTCTGGCAGTCCAAGATTGGATTCTATTAAAATAGCTTCTCTGAAATATAACTTATATACCTTACTATAAATTCACTTTAAGTATTGTATCTAGTAGTTCTTAGTGTGGAGGCTGGTGCAAGCATTATCATTCTGCGTTTTAGAACATTATTATAACTTAAAAGAAACTGCAGAATGATTAGGTGTCATTCCCCAGTTCTCACCTCCCTTTCCACTATTTTCTATCTTCTATTGTTTCTGACATTTATTTATCTATGTTCTGTCTCTCTATATGTTTTCCTATACTGGAAATATTTTGGAAATACATCTCTCCTGCATAACTTTAATCATGTTCATTCTGGTTAACAATTCTTTATCAGCCCTCTCAAGCCTCTGTAACCACTATTCTGCTTTTTTTCTTCTTCAATGAAAATAACTTTTTTAGATTTTAGAAATGAGTGATATCATATAGTACCTCCCTTTTTATGCCTGGAATGTTTCACTTAACATTATAGTTTCCAGGTTCATTCATGTTGTTTTTAAATATGAGGATTTGTTCTTTATCATGTCTGAAGAATAATCAGCCCACCATATTTTTCTCATTTATCTGTTGATATATATATATATATATATATATATATATATATATATATATATATATATATGTTGATTAATTCAGTTTCTTGGCTTTTGTAATAGTGCTATAATAAACATGGTACACAGCCATCTCTTTCACAGATTGATGTCAATTTCTTTTAAATATGCACTCAGTAGGACTGCCAGATTATATATTAGTTCTTTTCTAATTTGGTGTTGAATTGTCATTGTATTTCAAAGTTCTGCATTAATTTGTATCCCCATCCATAATGTGCAAGGGTTTCCTTTTCTCCACATCCTTTACAATATTTATTTAATTTTTTAAGCAACCATCTGCCAGGTATGATGTATTTTCTCATTGTAACTTTGATTTGCATTCCCCTCACAATTAGTAATATTATGCATTTATACCACAAGTAGTTGTTTGTATTTTCTTTTTGAGAAATATATATTGCTCATTTTAATCACCTGTAGTACTTGTAGCCTCACATATTTAATATCAAAGAGTTCAAATTCAATTGCAAATTTCATATGATTATTATCATTGCATATACCCACTTTCAGATGTCTTTGTTTTTTTGTTTTTTTTTGTTTATTTTTTAACAGTGAAAACTGAACTAAAGACTGTGCACTTGCCATGCAAGTGCAGAACCACTGAGCTACATCTTCAGCCCTCATTATGCATATCTGATATATACCAGTAAATGTTTTAGTTTAAAATAAAAGAGCTCTCATATACTCAGCATCAAAGAATTCAAATTCAAGCACAAAAATTAAGCAACACATTATTTCAACATTAAAAACCATAACAATGCTTACTAAAATTAGTGAATATAAAAAACACAAAAGTGGCATAATTATAAATAGGAGCTATTAAGTCCTTAACAGATATGTAGCCTGCAAATATTTTCCCATCCTTTAGCTTGTTTCTTATATTGTTTACCATTTCTTTTGTTGTACAGAAACTTTTTAAGTTGCTATTGTCCTGTATCTCCTTTCTGTTTTTTTTAATTCTTTATTGGTACAATTTATATACATCTCACAATCACACATAACATCGGGGAATTTGTACTAATATATGACACAAGTTAATTCTCATTTTTACCCATATCCCTACCCACCCACACCTCTCCACACCCTATATACGTGCTCTTTTATTTTCTTTCAGAATCATATTTATTCCTTCCCCTCATTACATTCCCCACCAAATTTCCTTTGGAAACTTCCCATTTTACAAAAACTGTCATACTTTCTAGAGCTCATTTGCATCTACAGGTGCTCATATCAAAGAAAAGATATGATATTTGCCTATCTGTGATCTATTTATTTCACTTATTAGTGTGTTCTCCAGGTGTATCCATTTGCACATAAATGAATCAGTCTTGTCATTCTTTATAGCAGAATACTACTCCATTTTATTTTTTAAAAAAACACATCTTCTTTATCCACTCTCCAGCTGATGGACATTTGGGTTGTTTCCAAGATTGAGCTATCACAAACTAAGCTGCTATGAATAATAGTGTACATCTGTCTTTCTAATGTGATTTTTAAAAATTCTTTTGGGTATATTCCTAGCAGGGGGATAGCAAGGTCAAATGGGACCCCTAGTCCTAGTTTTCTGAGAAATCTCCACAATGGTTGCACAAGTCTGCAATCCCACCAACAGTGCAGAAAGGTTCCTTTCTCCCCACAGCCTCACCAGCATTTATTGTTGGTTGATTTTGTGACAGCGGCCATTCTTTGTGGAGTGAGATGAAACCTCAGTGTTGTTTTCATTTGCATCTCTCGAATGACCAGTGATGTTGAGCATTTCTTCATATGCTTCTTGGCTCCTTTGACTTGTGCCTCTGAGAAGTGTCTGTTCATTTCAGATGCCCATTTTTGAATTGGGTCTTTAAACTTGGGGAGGCTGATCTGTTTAAGTTCTTTATATATTGTAGATAACAACCCCTTGTCTGATAAACAGCTAGTAAACTTTTCCCATGTTGTTCGTTGTCTTTTAGCAGTGCCAGTGACTTCTTTTGCTGTGCAAAAGCTTTTCAGTAGGATGAGATCCCATTTGTTGATTCTTTCTGCTAGTTCTTGTGCTATAGAGGTTTTATTCATAAAGTCTCTTCCTAAGCCAATGTCTCCAAGAGTTTTGCCTAACCTGTTTTCCAGCAAAGTAACAGACCCAAGGACCAGTGGAATGGATCAGAAGATCCAGAAACATCCCAGGATACACTATGCCCCCTTATCTTTGACAAAGGAGCCAAACACCCTCAATGGAGGAAAGACAGCCTATTCAACAAATGGTGCTGGAAAAACTGGGCTTTTACCTGCCCAAAATTAAAGCTAGACCTATCTCTTTCACTATGCACAAAACTAAAATCACAATGGATATGAGACTTAAACATTAAAACAGAAACAGTAAGTCTCCTTTCTGTTTATGTTGCCTCTGCTTTTGAAGTCATATCTAAAAATTATTGCCCAGACCAATACCATGAAAGATACCACTTACATTTTCTTCCAGCAATTTCACAATTCCAGGTGTTATATTTAAATATATAATGTGTTTTGAGTTTCTCTTTATTTATGGTGAGAGAAAAGGATCTAATTTCATTCTTTTGCATGTAGTTATCCTGTTTTCCCAGCACCAAATACCATTCTTGTCCCCTTTTTAGAAAATTAGTTGACCTTAAATGTATGCATTTGTTTCTGGGCTTTTTTATCTATTTCACTGGCCTATGTATCTCTTTTACACCAGTGACTGATGTTTTGTAGTATATTTTGAAGTTATGTAGTAAGATGTTTCCAGTTTAGATAGCTTTGCTTATCTGACATCTCTGGTGGTTACATGCAAATCTTAAGATTATTCTTTCTAGTTTCATGAAAAAGTATCATTAGTATTCTGATAGGGATTATATTGAACCTGTGGAATTTTTTAGTCATATTAAAACTATAAGAATATTGACTATCTAATCCACAAGCACAGAATATCTATTTATTTGTGTCATTTTCAATTTCTGTCATCAGCATTGTTTTATCATAGAGATAATATACCTTTCTGATAAGATTTATTCTTTTGTATTTTTTGTGGTTATCAAAATGGGATTGGTGTCTTGATTTTTTGAGATAGTTTACTATTTCTGTATAGAAATGCTGACTTTTTTATGAATGTGGTAAAATTGAATGTCCCTTTTTCATTCCGTATCTTTAAAAAGTATCATCTTTTGAGCCAGGCATGGTGGCTCACGCCTGTAATCCTAGCACGTGGGAGGCAGAGGCAGCAGGATTGCTGAGTTCGAGGCTTGACTGGGCTACACAGTGAGCTCAGAGCCAGCCTGAACTACAAAGCGAGACCCTGTTTCAAAAAAAAAAAGTATCATCTTTTGACTTTATTTCCTTTGCTGTAGAAGAAAAATTATTTACTTTGCTGTTGTAGAGAAAGTTTTAAAGCTATTCCAGATAGCTGCCCCAGTGTATGACCATATCACCCTGCATGCAACCATTCTCATCAGATAGCAGCTCTAGATTTTACTCCCTGTGAAAAATTCATTCTTAATCTATGATTCCTCCATTTCCCTACTCCTACTCCTACTCCTTACCCTTGGTTTTCCAAGGTACCAGGGTTGTAGACATTACAGAGGGTGGTTTTCTTGGAGTGTCAAAGTTTTGGAAACCCAATGGTTGATTTTAAGGCAAGAATCTTCACAAATTTTATAAAACAAACATAAGTTTGCTCACTTAATTTTCTTTTATACAGCTTCTGATTTATTTGCTTTGACTTGGTGCCTTGAAGAAGAAATTATTTTGATGTGACATATATTTGAAACCTAAAATTTCATTTTCTACATTACAGCTCTAGAATTCTACCCGTATCATATTTTCCTCAGAGAAGATATAAAATAATAGTAGACTGAGTATACTCAGTTGATCTTGGCCCGTCAGAGACTCACATAATGAGAAGCAAACACTAAGCACAGTCGTATAAGGTGTCTGATTCTAGTGCTTTTACAGAGGCTCTTGTGAAGAAAACAGAAGCAAAGTATATTATCTACAGTTCTCTTCCTGTAAATGCTTTGAGATTTAAAATATCGCCTTCATTTAGTCAAGTGGTTATCATTAAATTTAACAGAGCCAGTAAAATGGGGTCTATCACTCTGGAAATGATATGCTAAAGAAAAAACTAATGACTACATTACTGTGTGATTTTGGAGAAAAAAACATTCACCTAGCAGTATCTGCCAAGATATTTATTTTTAACTAAGACCTTGGGATATAGTCACTGCCTATGTTTAAAATCTAGATCTGCTGCTTCTAATAACCTCTGGCAGGTTTATTTCAAATTAAGATAATGTAAAAAAAATTAAGATAATGTAAAAACCCCAAGATTGCTAGATTGATTATATAAAATAGTGTTTAGCAGAGTATCTAGAATTAAGTACAGATTTATAAATGTCAGTCATTATTTTCCTACATGATAATGCTCATAATAATAATAATGACTGTGTGGTTTGTCCTATACCATTTATGTTTACCTGAAATTTTACAGAGGAATAAGATTGAATACCACATTCCCAGTCAATTTTCCATATTCGCGTATTTAATAATAATTCATTCTAGACACTCTTCTTGGCATTTTGTTCAGGAGATGAAAAATCAAATCTTACTCAGTACGAATGTGAGACTGTCACTTTACCTCTGCTGAGAGCTCCTTTCCCACAGTGTAACCCCCTTCCCCTCCGGACGGTTGGATAAAGGGGAAAACGCTAAGCTGCTGACACACATTGCTGTTGGAAATGTACCCAAAGGCAGACTGGTTGTCCATCTCTGTATGTAAGCTGGATAAAATGCTGCCCAAGTGGAGGTCAACATCTTCCTGTCTGATTCAACTAGACTGCTTCCTGAAAGCGACCCAAAGCACCTTATATGCCAAAACCCTGGAAGATTTCTTTCAATCTAGATTTCTCTGTCTTATAATTAATGCCAAGTCTTCCAAGTTCTAGTTGTTCTGCTGGAGTTTACTTTGTATGTTTTGAACTTTTGCCCCCTGCCTCACATTGTCACCAAAATTTTAATTAGAATTTCAGAGAGGATGCATGTAGCATTGCTAAGCACATGCCATTTGAATCAGTTGGGTTGTTTACTTTCAGCCTAAAATATAATGCAACCCTTGTTTTGACTTAGATTTTAAATTAAAAATATAATAATAACTTTCCAACAGAATAATGAATAGGATTACTCAGCTCCCCAGAGAGCTGCTTCGACTTCTTTGACCCCTCTGATAAGTATGATGATTGCTTCTGTCCTAGCAAAGAAAACCAAAATGAAAACATTCAGAATAGGTATATGTGGGAGCAGGGGGTGGAGGAAAGTGATTATGGAGAAACAGGTTGAGAGAATAAATATTGCTTCCACTGGGAGGTTGGAGAATTCACATTGTAATGACGAGCAATTTCTAATCAAACAGACTAGAAATGAAGACTCGCTAAACTGTCTCTGCACATGATTTTTAAATTCCGTGGAGAAAAATGTGTCAGGAGAACGTAATTAAGGATTCTATTTCATTTCTCTCATATCTATGCTATCTAGCAATTATTCAAGAGGAGATAACACATAAAAAGTAGATTGTAAAAGTCTAGCATCTTATAGTGACATCAAAGGAGAAGTATAAATTCATGGTTATTAGCATGCTTATGGGACAGAGTAGATCACCTTAGAAAAAAATGAAAGACAAGAAGGCTGAATGGATTGTAAGTTAAAGTACATGTGTGGAACACAGTTATCTGTTTTCTCTTAAAAGAACAATAAAAAATGATGTTTCTTGGCAAAGCCATCAGAAAATCAGACTTCAGTGAAAAGGGAAGTTGTGATTGATTTTTCTTTGGAAAACAGAAGGCATACTGGGGAATTATGAGTATTAAAAAACTGAAAGCCAGGGCCTTAGAGGTGAGACCAAGACACTTGCCCTTCTTAAAACCTCCATAATAGCTTCTTATAATAGGAACTATTTATTGAATAAGGTAAGTGAGTCAGATATGGAAGCAAGATTGGAGGAATACTGAAGAAAAAACTAGAAGCAGATCCCCTTTCCTTCTCTGCCCTGAGCAATTTATAACCAAGAAGATGTTTTTGTTTTGTTTCATTTTGTCTTTTGAGACAGGGTCTCACTTTGTAGTTCAGGTTGGCCCTGAGCTCACTATGTAGCCCAGGCAAGCCTCAAACTCAGCAGTCCTCCTGTCTCTACCTCCTGAGTGCTGAGATTACAGGCATGAGCCACCACGCCTGGCATTGTGATATGTAGTACTGATTGCCCATGGGCATGAGTCACCATGCCTGGTATTATTGTATGTGGTTACTGGGGATCAAACCAGGGACCTTGCACTTGCTAGGCTAGGCACATCCTGGAACCACTGAGCTAAATCTCTGACCCAAGAAAATTTTAATATCAAAGAAAACTAAGAGCAGCCACCTGCATTACAGAGTTTGGAAAGCTAGAAACTGCCCCTTTCAAACATGCGGCTGAAAGTTTGAATAGGTTTCATGTAAAGGTCAAACGTGTTACTTCTCACATCTCTGATGACTTTCAGAGCCAAGAAGCTGCAGAGTGTATCCAAAAGAGTGTCACTAAAGTTCCATGCCAAGCCAAAGGTTTTATTAGTACCAAGAAGCAGTGGGCAGATCAATGTTGCCAGGTTTAACCTGCAGGCAGAGTTGACTTTGAAGTCTCTAATTCCTTCTTAATTCTTGCTAATGTAACATATTCACTAAGTATATTTTATTCTGGTTTTCTGATCACAAGCTACATATGGAATAATTTATTCCTGATAATGATAGGTCTAGTGACAATGTCCCCAACCCTCACCTGTGTCAGGGCAACAAATGTCCTGGGTTCTTGAGAGATCAGTGCTGGTGAGTTTCTTGGAGAGGTAATTCCTGGACACCCTGCCTGGAACCATTTCTTGAAATCTCCGAGTGTATTTTTCTAACACCAACTTACCATATTAAATCCATATCACCTTTTTAAATGCCACTGTAATTTTCCTTAGAGATTAGTGGTTAGAAGTGGGCCATAGTAGAGAACTAGGAAAAACTATATAAAGGGTAATGAGACTGCCACAAGAGCCCCTTTACTGTATTTCTTTCTAAGAATAATATCACACAAAACCTCCCCTCTCTCTTTAATGCAGTCATATTCTGCGAGTTAGTGCATGTGCACGTGCACACGCACGTGCGCACACACACACACCCCGCTGCAGGAAGCTCATCAAATAATGACCTGCATATAGAGCATCCCATTGCCCTAAGTAACTTAACATGAAGCATACACTGACAAGCAAAGATGTCCAAATACTTGAGCAAGTTTTTATGTATCAGAGAACAATAATGTTTTTTTTTAATAGAGGAAATGAGAGTGTAAGTGAGAGAAGGAAAGAGAGAGGCACAAAAGGAGGGGAGAGTATGTGATTCAGACTTTAGGAATCATGACTACCAGCTACATAGACCTGCGAGGCCCGGATTCGCCAGGTGGCCAGCATTTGGAGTTTGTTTGTCAGAAGATGCAGCCATCATAGGACTGTCCAGAGAAGGGACTGCTGACTGAGAGAGCATGGGGCCAAGTGGGGTGCTGCAGGAGCACAGCATTCATAAGTTCGTGGGCAGGTGACCCCCCTTCCCAAATTCATGTGGTTAGCATAGAACAAATGACAAGACAAAGCCTCTCCTTGTATAGAGGCTCCTGGAAAATTACAAGGCAAAAGAAATTAAATGGGTAGCTGCTACTACTGGCAAATCAGCCAAACATTCTAGTAATCTTGCAAAGGAAACACTGATTTCAGCCAAAGGATCCCGTTACATGGAGCAAATACCATGACAAAGGAAGCAAAACTGTGCAAATGTATCTCTGGTGTTTGTGCACACTTGCAAATGCACTCACAAAATGTGTCTTGACCCCAGGTCTATAAAGCAGTGATGTTAACCAAGATTAAGTTTCCCCCACCGGCAGAAGAAGTTCTGAACAGTTTTCTCCACTAGGTCAGCAGCTCACATCGCTCTGATCTCAGCAACTCTGACCCTGATATGAGGAAAGGGTGACAACCAGGTTTTCTGATTTCGTCTTCCTTGACTGCTTTGTAAAATAGGTAAATAAAAAAGATTTTCATCCTGGTTGCAGTCTTCCTTTCAATAAGTCCAAATTCTTAATTTATCTAGTTGTTGGCATCATGAAGCTTGTGGAGGTCAGTGTGGCTCTCAACCCAGAAAGGTCACTACAATGGGGCACAGAATACCTTTCATTTGGCACCATATATGTTACCCCCAGTGGTGGGACATGGACTTGGAACTTTACATAGACGTGCACATAAATGCAAATCCACATCAGAAAGAGAATTATAGAGGAGGAGATTAAGTAGAAAACCAGACTTTACTGTTACCTGGAAAGAATGATGTGAACCTTCTTGTTAGTCCTAAGTGATGTAACAATCACTGCCTACCAGGCTCGTAAAGCAAAACTTCAGAAATGAGGATGGTATTTCAGTGCGAGGTAATGAGGAACACAGGACTAGTCTTAGACAAGCCCAAAGTTTTCATCAATGTACCCTGGCATATTTGAGACTTTTTTCTATTACACAGATCATATATATATATATATATATATATATATATATATATACACATACATACATACATATATATACATATATATACATACATATATATACATATATATAATATGTTTATATATAACTATATAAATATCTGTATACATAACTATATATCTGTATACATATATATAACTGTATGGAGGAGGATGGATAACAGTGAATCTAAGTTGTTTCCATAAAAAGAATAACGTATCTCTAAATTTCCTATAAATTTCCCTAGACACCTGAAGTTTTAAATTACATGTGGCATATCAGCAGCAATGATATTTATTATAAAATGAATTTATATTTGATGAGCTACCTTTGGTCTTGGAGGACTGAGAATGAGTGGGGTGCCAGCCTCAAATCTCTGGGTGTTCTGAGTTCCTCTTATAGTATTTGTCCTTGTAACCAGGACACTTTACTCTAGGATACTAATTTCCATGTCCAATGATACTAGTTCCATATCACCCAGTGGATGCAGAATGGTTTCTGTCTCACTAACCTGCCCTTACAAATAGTTTAGCTCTCAGGTACACTAAATGATGTATCTTTACATCTAATAAAGATTCTCTCTGAAGAAAATTCTCTGAGACTTTTAAGTACATGGGATCCTTGATCTGTAATTTTGAACAAAAGTAAAATGGTTCCAGTGCCCCAAAATCTATGTTCTATGGTGAGGATCTAATCCAAATGAGGGCCTGGCATCGTCACCAGGGATGGAATGGCTAAAGAATTCATATTTCCTCTGCTGTCTTTTATAGCAGAGATAGAATAGGTGGTATAAAAATATTGCCCCTGAGTCTAAAATTTTAGCCATATTTTTTGCATTCTGGACAATAACATTTCTAATTGAGCTTATTTTTCCAAATTCTTGTTCCTAAGTAAACCTAATATTTTAAGGATTGAATATATACTATTATAAATGCTCCATCATTAAAAAATTGCATTTTACTTCATTTATTTTTTTCTGAAAATATAATTACATTGTAGAATACTTATTTGGAATGTTAATTTTAATTCATAAAGTTTTAACAAAGAATTTATTCACATTTTTATTAAAACATGTTTTATTAACACACTTTGCATTGAATCGTTTCAAGAGATTTATACCTGCTTTTAAGCATGGAAAAGGTTTTCCTAAGTTATGTATATTTTTTACTCATGCACATGTCGAACAAAGAACTGTCTGCTGAATTTAATAACTCCTAGCAAAACCATCTGATTACTTCCATATAAAAATTCAGACCCAATTTTTCAATAGAGGACAGAAATCTTGTTTCTGATGTGAAATCTCCAAGTTTTTAATGCACTGGAAACTACAGTGAAAGTGTGAATGTCCTCCAGATCTTCTGTTCCCTTTTTGTGTTGGGGCCCATCCTCTCCTGCCTCCCTAGGCTGACCCCAGGTTCCCTACAAGTGGCTGTGCCACGTGACTGGAGTTGTGATAATAGAACATGATTGACTTTAAAAGATGGATTGAGTTCTCATTCTTTACACATTGGCTGTTCCCTGCTCTGGCCACAGATAGGAACCGGCCTTAATGTTCAGCATGGGAACTAGGAAACATTGGAGGAAAAATGCTAAACGAAGTGGTACCCAAAGCAAGGACCTTCGCAGTCTGTGCCACTAACCTTGGTCTGATAATGAGGAAGAAATATTTCAGCCCCTTTTAAGCCAGTTTACTTTGAAATCTGAGTTGCTGCAGGTATCACCTTAGCTAATGCAATGGCTCAGTAGACATATTTTTAAAGGCTTGTGAGGGAAAACAGGAATTAATACCCTTGGTTCATACTTTGAGGCCACAGGCCACATTTGCAATCAGCCTTCAGTTCTACATTAGCTGTGTTTTTTCCTTACTAGAAACAGGCCAGACTATGCCTCTCTGAAAAAAACACCTCTCAGCAATTTCTAAAATGTTATTTATTACAGTTCTAATCTGGAATGTTCCCCAAGGGTTTATGTGTTGAAGTATTGATCCTCAGTTGGTAGTGCCATTGAGAGACAAAGGCAAGATTAAGGTGTAGGCTTCAGTTAGGGGGAGCAGTCCCTGGGGACATGCATTTAAAAAGTGCATTTCATTTCTGGCCCTTGATATATTGATCCAAAACTGTGATTAAAATAATAATAGAATGATAAATTGCAAGACTATCTCAGCAATATCAAGCCAAAGACTTATTTAATGTGGGGTATCATACCTTAGACAATGAAAGTTGTTGCTGCAGGGACCGATTCTGTATTATATTGCCTGATTTCCCCAAGGGTACTTTGCCTTCCATCTCTTCTTGGTGAGTATTAGACAGTCTCTTGTGCTTCAATGGATAGACTATACAGCACTGTACATGATAAGGTATCCTTCATGTTTATATTTGATAGTTTATAAATGAAGCACTTTTGATTCTAAAATAGTGGCAGTGTGTTCTAAGCTTCACTGGTCTTCATTTCTCCCTTAGGTCCATTGCCCAGGAAACACATTTATATTCAGAATATCTGCTAGGGAGTATTTTCTGGAACAAGTTCCCTAAGGAATTGTGAGAAGCAAAGTCGGGCAGTTGAACCCCAGCATGGGTAGAGTAGAAGCCCCTTGGGCCATCAGAGAACTCTAAAGATGTGAAGACTCTTCAGAGTTACCCAATGCAATGCATTTTACATCCCCTCCCTCTCTGAACCAATACTGAATTGGAGCTGCTTCCAGATGAGAAGCATAGGGTTAGATGAGAGAGTCCCCTCTGGCTCTGAGTTCCCAGGAAGGAATGCAGCAGTGCAAAGAGAATGTGGTCTGAGCAGAAGCCGGCAGCAGTTCATGGAACCTGCTGTAGTCTCACCCTCCCTGTCCAGGGTTGGATGCTGCAAGCTGAATCAGCATTTAATGAATTAATACTTCTGGTATGGCCTTCAATTTATCACTGTAGGCTTGTTAAATGATTGACATAGTCTTGTTTAGCACATTTCTCAGCCATCTGTGCCATGGCATATGGATCAAAGGTGTCCATTTACTTTTACCCATCAGTCATTGGGGCAGTTGGGCAGGATCTGTGCGGTACAAGCCATAACTCTGCAGCCTCTTCCCACAAGCAGTCTCTTCCACATAGTCAGTGGACTCAAAAATATTTTGTATTCTCTGTGCACCTTTACATGGAAAAAGCATGGAAGCCAGGCAGGCTAGAAATAAAAGAAGAAAAAAAATCTGACTCGTGAGGTCCCTGGATGGTATATAATTTTATGATTTGAGCCACAGAAAATCTGCAGAGAATATTCTACCTTTACTGTTGGAAAACTAAGAGTTTGATATGAAAGGAAACGGAAATTGGGGTGATTCCTTTTAAGGTTTAAATTACAGTAAGTGACCATAACTTTCATTTCAGAGGCTGTAATTGTTTCACAAGAAATGAAATGCAAGTCACATCCAGCATCTTTTATCTGAAGAGCTCCATCTGGTTAAACATGCTCATTTCTGCCAGTCAGCAGGCTACTGTGTGGAATAGTTCACTCTCCATTTTCTACAGCATAATGGAAGGACAGTTATGACTTGACAAAACTTCATTTTCATAATCCACAGATAAAACTGAAGAGAAGGTGGAATGAGGATTCCACCAGAATTTAATATGTTTAAAAATGATTTTTGAAATCTATTCATTTTAAGTGTATTAAAATAATTAAGTTAGAGTTCAGAAAATATCTTTCATTTAAGAACTCACAGAAGGAATACAAAGAAATCCTGATAGTGACTTCAGTAATGACTAGTCCCATAATTGATTGTCTAATTAAATTACAACTTCTTGACCTGTCTACAATAGCCACCACCTCAATTTCCCTTGGTTTTAGAAACATAATAATTTTACATGTAAAATAAATGGAAAGAAAATGTATATTTTAATGTTTAGTATTTAAACAAAATGAAATTAGGCTGTTATTGTACATTCATAAAATTGCCCTTGACTCACTTTAAAGCAGGAATGGTAAGAGGCATTTGATTTGAAGTGGCTGACTCATCAGATTTAGATTTGCTTTAAAAGGCACAGTAAGACTTTATGGCCTTCAAGTCTCCTACAGCATCTTTTCATTAAAATATTGTTTTACTCAAACTTTGGGGTTTAGGATATTAGGAAGATTTTAGGAATTGAATTAAGGCACAGACACATTTCAAAAATATAGCCTGTACTTTTTAATAAGGAAATGTAATATCCAATAGTGAACTTGTGGCAAATCATATATGGTGTAAAATGTCACAATTCATGAAACGCAGACTGGCCCTTTAAGGCAGGTTCTGCCAAGCAAGTCAAAAATATAGGTTGTTGTTTGAAGTTTAGACATATTTTTATTTTAGTTGAGTTGCTGAAATTCTATATGTGGATAGGCAGGGGTGTATTTTTCCTAAAAGGAAAGAGCTAGAAATAAGAATCTTATAAGAATCTGATTTTCTCATGGTAATACAAACACCTCTGTTCAAATTATAAAAATATGGTTGAGTATTGGAATCTGAGCCAGTTCTGGCTGCCATAAAAATGTCCCACAGAGTTGGTGGCAACAGATATTTCTCACCATCATCATAGGCCAATATGGTCAAGTCTTTGCTCACAGACAGCTGATTTCTCGTTTTATCTTTACGTGGTTTGGGGAAAGAGCTTTCATCTCTTCTCTTTTCATAAGACTTATCTAAACTTAATAACCTAAAGATCATGTGGAGAGATATAAACATTCCATCCACAACCTTCTGTATGCCTGGTAGTCTTTAGTCCTCACTACCCTCAAAGGAAATATTCATTTCTCCAAGCAGTAGTGGGAAGTCTGCTCCAACCCAGATTGCACAAGTTTTCAAAGGAATCTGAGTCTAGCTGCTCCCTCTGGGACTTTGGAACCTAAGTCCTGGCTGTTTCTGAGGTGAGCAGAGGGTTCATGGTGGGCTTTGCTGGTGCAGTGGGTGAGTCTCCTCCTCATACCACGCGGTCAGCATTTGAAGATGTATGGGAAACAGGGGAAGGGAACGTGGCTGGAACCTTTGCACTAAGTTCTGGTCTCCTGTGAGACTGGCAAAACAACCAATAAAAAGACAGAAATGAGGTTTACAGAAGAAATTGAGCTTGGACTTGATCCAAACTACTCCAGGTAGCAAAAGATGAAACACCCAGCTTGCCACACTTTTCAGTTAGTACCAAACTTTCATGGCTGTAATCTCAGCATGTGAAATGCAGTGTAGATCCCACCAGTTACGTAAATGAAATTCCCATAGACAGGGCAGATGCCAGCAATAATCCTTGTAGATGAAGATACTGGTGTAGCCCTGCCCTGGAGCATCACAGCATGTGGGTCCACTAGAGACCCCGTTGCTACCAGAGTTGAAGAAAATAGTCAAGTCCTTAAGTTTGTCCGCAGTCAGGTAAGCCCAGCCCAGTCATAATCTGACTGTGCAACTATTTTTCCCAAATAGCATTGTTCCCGACAGAGGTTTAACCTCAATTCTTAATAGCACTTCATTTTCTGATTTTAATAATTGACCTTAAGAATCTGATATTGATAGATATTTACTACATGATTTTCTTCCTTTCGTGATTATGTTGTGGTTGCTTTACAAAGAGATGCAATAAATAGGGTACATTTACATACAAATATACACAGTTCAGTAATTAAAAAACAAACTCACTTTTTTGATGTTGTAAAATCAAAGTACTACTTTATTAAATGAGTTATTTTACACAATATGAACATCAATATAATTACAATTGTAAAAAAAATTTTATAACAAGGATGGACTGATTTTCAGATCTTCAAATGAGTCAGCTGTACATTTACACAGACAAATTCACCTTTTTAAAGGAGCATCCATGCTTGTAAAAATAAAACCAGTGGAAATAAGAACTACGTTTTTTTCAAGATCCCAAATCTTAAAATAAACATCAGCAATCTCATTTATTTACTTTCAGACTTTTAAATTAAAATCAATACATATATCAATACTTTCTGTATAATTCTGTATTCTTTTTACTTTCTTATCATATCAATGGAACTTTCAAACGTTGATACAAAGATTAATCCCTAAGGATCTGAATGTCATTTTTTGTTTATGTAATTTTATTTTTCTTGCTTTAAATGCCATCAATATAGTTATAGTCCAAATTTATGACGTCATTTCACACTTCTCAGTTCTGGTTTATATATCCAGTACCCTTTGTGATATATACAATGAACCATGTTACATTTAAAGTACTCCAAATTTAATCCCTTTCTCTTTTCTAAAATACATTCTCCTAAATATTTTATTTTCTAATTAAGCCGCAGCAGTACGGAGGGAAGTTACAACCTTGGGCATTGGTACCAGTTCATCAGCACGAACATTTATTTCTTTTCTAAATAACATCTCATATCTATTATCTTCCTTCTCATTTTTGTGCTATAGTCATTTCTATGATGAACATTTCTTCATGGACTTATATAACAGCTTCCCACCTGTTCTGCAATTGCTTTAGCATTTATGGTTATAGCATTTAAGGTATTACTCCATTACCATTCTGCATCTCCTCATTGAAAATACAATAGCACAGTCAATAAAATGCCCTCAAATTCTTGCTGTTATTTCCAGTATTATTGTCAGTATCTCTTTTTTCTTCTCCAATTTGTATATTCATTTCATTCTTTTTTAAATTAACTTATTGTCACATTTTATATATACATTACAATCATATTCAACATTGAGGGTTTGTACCTGTAAATGACATCTTGTTTCTCATTTTTCCTCTTTCTCCTGCCCTCCCTATCACTTCCCGCCCCTATATACATAAACTTTGTTTCCATCAAATTTTTCTTTCCCCTCTTTACTTCTCGCTACCCCATTTTCTATTTTACTTTTGAGCATTTGATTCTTATCTCACACCACCTGTCATACATTCCTAAATGACACCCTCAACCTAATGCATTGACCACTGTTGGGAACGTGTTTTGGGAGAAATAATTGGAAGGTCAAAATTGATCAGGCCTTCCTGGTGCAGATGGACTCTGGACTCAACTCACCTTCATCTTTGCTAACAACAAAGACTGATGGTTCTACATGCTGTGATGCTTTAAGATGGAACTACTCCATTGCCTATGTCTGCCCTGCCCAGTGGGATTTTCATCTTCATAATGTCTCTAGGACTATTGGAGGTGTCTGCTCTGCCCACGGGGTCTGTTACATTCTGTTACTCTAGAGGTGCTAAATAAAAAGTGTGGTGGGTTGGGGCCTGAGGTCTTTTTCTGCCCAGAGTAGCATGGATCAGGCCCAAACTTAGTCTCTCTGAACCACATTTCTGCCTACTTACTAATTATTATTTTGCCATGTGCTGTCAACTCACAGGAGACTAGAATCGAATGTAAAGGTTCTAGTTACATTCCCTTCCCCTAGTTCCCACAGACCACTGTTTGTGCTTGTTCTCTTCTTATGTCTTGTATGGTTACATCTTGTAAACTTTCAAGTCCGATCTTAGTTTTCTTACCCTTTTTCCAACACACCTTTTACCATCATTGGATAGCACATTATGAGCTTTCTGTGTTTCATAGCCCACTGGCATTCCACAGACTTCTATGCTATGCAGTTTATATTTATTAACTTCCAATGACTGTGTTGTTTCTTTCTCTCCTATGTCCTCTGGTGGATTTTCTGTAGGAAGTTGAGATTTCTTCACTGTGCTACCTTCTCTCTTATCAAAGATTATAACTCTGAGAATGTGAAGAGTTGATTGAGACACCAATGGTGTCAAAAGTAGTCAGTTCTTGGGCCAGAGGGTTAGCTCAGTGGTTCCGGCGACTGCCTCACAAGCACAAGGTCCTGAGTTTGATCCTGGTAACCACATAGAATGCTGGGCATGGAGACTCACGCCCACCAGCAATCAGTGCCACATACCACAGTGCCAGGCGTGGTGGCTCACACCTGTCATCCCAGCCCTCGGGAGGCAGAGACAGGAGGATTGCTGACTTCCAGGCTTGCCTGGGATACACAATGAGCTCAGGGCCAGCCAGAACTACAAAGCGAGACCCTGTCTCAAAAAACAAAAGAAAAAAAATGTAGTCAGTTCTTTAAAATTCTATGGCACATAATTTCAAGCATGTTCAGTGAAATATAAACACTCTATATCATTCTAACATACTCCAAAAATGATTGCAGTCATCACAGAGATGTAAAGGTGATACAGTTGCAACAAATCTGAAGTTAGCACAATTTCTTCTGGGTATATTTTGAAATTTTTCCTGAGGATTTTTATTTTCAGTATGTACAGTAAGAAATGAAGTGAAGTACTAGTCATTCAAGAGAAAATTATATGTATTAAAATTGGAGCTGTGATTTATATTTGTTTAATCTATTGTATCAGTGAAAAAAAATTTTAAATCAGCCCTAAAATCTATATAAATTAAAATGTGCAATGATAGTTTAAAATTATATTATTAAAATGTATTGTATTATTTTAAACATTAATATATGATCCATATTTGTAGCTACTATTAAAATTCATTTTATGTCATAGTTTTTATTGGGTCAAACTCTCATTTGAAACACTTTTTTTTTTTTGAGACAGAGTCTCGCTTTGTAGTTCCGGCTAGCTCTGAGCTCACTATGTAGCTCAGGCAAGCCTCGAACTCAGCAATCCTCCTGTCTCTGCCTCCCAAGTGCTGGGATTACAGGCGTGAGCCACCACACCCAGCTGAAAGACTTTTCAATTAAACTTTATTAGTACATTGTATATACTCATCATGATCACACTCAATATTGGGAATTTGTACCAGTATATGACACAATTTAATTCTTATTTTTTCCTATTCCCCTACCCACCCCACAACCCTCCACCCCTAAATACATAAGTTTTGTTTCCCTATTTTATTACCATCCCTTTTTGTCTTTACCCTTCATTACTCACCTCTCCACATTTCCCTTTGAATATTTTCTATTTCACAATATCCATCATACATTCTAGAACTCATAATATCTTCAATAAAACATGATTTTTGTTGCTTTCCATTCTCTCAAATCTTTTGCCATAGACTTGCCATAGATTTGAGGTGATGATGATTATAATTAATCTTTGCATTTCTCACAACAAAAATATCCCAGAAGTATTGAAATTAAAAAAAAAACATAAGATTTTTTTTTAACCAGGGATTGAACTTTTGACCTTGCAATTGTGAGGTAGGCAACAGAACCACTGAGCTAAATTCCCAGTGAAAAGCTTTGTTTTTATTTTTAGTCTGTTTCTTTCATAGTAATTTTCATGATATGTACACAATTTCGTACCCATAGTATTGTTTATTTAACATGGCTGTTTACATTTGCATACTCTGAGGAGCACTTTACTATACATCACGTGAAACACCATTACATGCTGAATTAATTTCTTTTAAACTTCAAAATATAATTATTCTATCATAGATCCTTGATTATTATCAATATTAAGGCTTCATGTTGTTCAAGAATGGTCAATCTATGTAAAGTCAAATTTCAATTTGTAACTTATTTCAATGCTATTTTCAAATACTACTTTCCATATGTTCACATTCACATGAAAGAACAGCATATAATTAATGACCCAAATGCAAATGTGAAAGAACTCAAGGCCTTAGGTCAATGTTGTAGCAGTTTAAATTAATTATATAACTGGAAACTCAAGGCAAATCAGCCCTTAAGCGAGGACTAGCTTCCTTGCTTTTAGCATGAATAAAAAAATGAAGTAGATAATGTACCTTTAAAATATTACAGATTTTTGTCCTTTGTTATAAATTTTACTTTTTGACTAATATAGATAGCATGCTTCTTAATCTCACTTCACTGTGTCTATAAAAACAAACCTGGCCTTAATCTTAAATTATTTGTTTTCCAAAGAAAGACATAATTACTTTTACATGGTAAGAAGTTACTGAATCAGCTTTAAACTCAGTGATGAATATCACATATTACCATAAATGATGATGCAACAAGTTCAGTGTTAGATAAGGAACCAGAGCACAGCAGGGCAAAACCATATCTGAGGGGTAGAATTCTCAATCACAGCTTTGTAGAAAAGAGGCAGTAACTGGTATCTGCACCCTGTTTATTAGTTATGGAACTGTACATTTGCTCATGAATTTAACAGAAAGGACAAAAGGGAGGGTCCATCATAAGCAATGATTCTGCTGGCCATAGTTTTGCCTGTCCTTGGTTCAGTTTGATACCTGGTAACGTCATACAATACTGGACGTGGTGCCTCACACCCACCAGCAATCAGTACCACATCCCACAGTGCTGGGGATAGTGGCTCATGCCTATAATCCCAGCACTCTGGAGGCAAAGGCAGGAGGATTGCTGAATTTGAGGCTCACTTGGGCTACATAGTGAGCTCAGAGGCAGACTGAAATACAAAGCAAGACCCTGTTTCAGAAGAAGAAGGAGGAGGACAAAGAGGAGGAAGGCAGAAGAAGGAGGAGGAGGAGGGAAGAATGGTTGTACTATGAAGATGAAATTCCTATAGGAACAAACACCAACAGCAAGTTGAGTCAAGGAAAAAGGTTTTTGAGGTAGTGTTAAAATTATCTGAACCTAAAAATAACCCTATGTGTCTTTGTAGGGAAAAATGCAAGTAAAATTTAAATAATTTGGAGTCATATTTTCATCTCAACTAGATATGAACTGTGTTGAGCATTGATACTTTTTAGCACCTGTTTATTTATAATATTGACCAGTGTTTTTGGTTGAAGAATATTATAAAATATAACACAATTTAAACTTAATATTATTTTGTGTGATTAATAGACAAGAAGGTATTTCTTTGGTTTTAAAGATAGTACTCAACTGCTCCTTGAAAGCCATAGGAGAAACATCAGACCCTTCAGAGAAGCCCATTTAACCTATAAAGAGGTAGCGATAGGATTCTCCAATATGATATCTTTAACATGTTATATTAAAAGCATTTGAAAGTTCATTATTATGTTTGTGAAATATACAGTAATTTTAGAAAGCTTTCTAGTGAGACACTAGATATTGTATTTTTACAAGTCAAGGCAATAGATGTGAAGAAACAGATGTTTAGAGTCCTCTTATGAGAAGTAATTCAGATTGTCAGGTCAATATTGCCTATGCAGAAGCATTTCAGCAAAACTAAGAATGGAGAAATGAAAAGGAAGAGATCTCTGTCAAGAGAAAAAAGATGTAATTTAGCAATCTTGTAATATATTAATCAAATACATTTCATATTTCCCTTTCATTTCCCACCATTATGCTAGTTAAGAGGATTAGGAACATTTGAAATATGTTATTTAAGTAATTGAATGTTTTGGAAATTCTGAAAACTTATTTGTATAATATTCTAGATTCCACAACACATAACAAACATGATTTCTGGGAATATAAATCTCAGTAAAGTTTTTCTCTCTGTTGTCAGGTATAAAGTAAAAAATAATCTTTCTTTTTAAGGAATCTGTCCTTGGGAGTACATTTTTTTCTTAGTAAGTGTGAATATAAAATTATGTAAGGAGTTATACTTTCCTCTGCTTTCAGAGAGGACTAGAATGATGAGGGTTTGTAGCAGTGATTATTAAAATTAGAATCACTTATAATTTATGATTTTGTATTTTTAAGACGTTAATTCTGAAAGTTTTGTACTTATTTTTAGGTGTATGTTAGGAGAAACTTATGTTTTCTTTTAAGTGGAAATAATTTGTACTGTGTCAATAGTAACTTCTTTATAAATTAGTTTGTTTTTTGATTGGAGTTTGGAACCATGAGTAATCAACCCAAGAAATTTGTGTTGTCTCAAAGCATAGATGTAAAGAACAGGGAAAAGGGAAGTTATTGGAATCTCTGCAATTAAGTTCTAGTCTCCTGTGAGCCACAGCAGCACAGAGAAAATTAATTAATTGTATGGGAAAGGTAGAAAAATGAGGAGTTGAGCTTTGGCCCCGACCAATGCTGCTCTGGTCAACAAAGACAAAGACCCGGATCTCTCCACACTTTATTTATTATATCAGGAGTAACAAATGTAACAGATCACTCAGAGGGCAGCGGTTCATATACCCTAGAACAATGAGGATTGTTCATTAGGAATTTTTCCATTCCCAAGATGTCTTCAACTGGTTCAGTTCTGCTCTGGAGCATCACAACATCATTGGGCCTCTGAGGTCTTATCTGTGACCAGAAGTATAAGTGGAGTTATGTTTTGATATTCCATAGGCTGCTTGTAGGCAAGAAAACTAGGCCTGCTCATAATTTTGATTGTGAAATGATTTTTCCTCAAAATTATGTAGAATTGCTCTCATCACTCAGATAGTGGAGGCTCTTTGTTATTTTGAAGCTTTCTGTCTATCAATAAATAAAAGCATAGTCTCAATACTGTCATCTAAGCCATTGTATTAATTAGTTCCATCTATGGTCATCTTTTGGCATAAGGTGAGCACAGTACTAGACCCTCAAGATGTTGAGCAAGACTAACTTTCCAGTTCAGTAGTAAAGGGAGCAAAAAAGTGAAACTCATAATAACACTACAACTGGGTGTGGCTAACAAAGGAACTATCTGCTTAGCTTTGACAGAAATGGAATCTATAGGGGGATCCTGGGTAACACAAGACTAATACTATTTGCAAGTTCCCGGATTTGCAAACTCCTCAGGGGCCAAGGGATGCTTTATCTGAGGATGGAGTAGTTGTGTCCTGGGGCTGCACTGCTGAGAACAGTTTCAACATTGCTATGGATGGAGGTATTACTGTTGTGAATAATTTCTGATCTGCCCTTACTGCTTAGAGTTGCACTTTCAAGATTCAAAACGGGGGCAGTGCAGCACAGGTGTGAGTACTCTCAAGCAAAGTGTCCCACATGCAGGGTGACATCCTCATCAATAGAAGGTAAAAGAAAGCAGAGCATCTGAAGAGAGCTGTGAAGTCTTGCATAGTTCATGCAGTATTAAGGGACCTCTGCTCCTCATTCATACAAATCTGATAATAAAAGAAGAAAAAGTCCATGTTTTTCAGTACTGAATTCTGCCTATTTCCCATTACTTTGTCTTCTGCGTTTAATGATAGAACTTGTTTTTAGTGTCTTATGAATGTCTTATGTACACTACATTTTTCCTTATATAGATAGGTATAAATATAAACGTGGATTCCTCTTTCCTCCCTATTTACACATGATAAACATAATTAACTGCTGTTCTGCAGCCCAATTTTTGTACTTCATGTAGCTAACTCAAAACTCAAAATTTAAGTTTTTTCCTTGGTTTTTAGGATTCCATACATTATTATAAACTAGGATACATTTTTACTTTAATTCAAATGACTATAAGTACATCTATTCTTTTTTGACATATATTTAAGTTTGCCTTCAATATTTTGTTATCACAGTTGCTTTCTGTGGATATGCAAGGACGATTTGGAAGTGTGAATCTATCTGGAAGATAAATTTCTATACATGGAACTTTAAGGTCCAGAAACATATATTTGTTACTTTAAAGTATTACGACAAAAAATGTCCTCATACCAAGGTTGTGTTTTTCAAGTAGCAGTGTGTGATAGTGCCCAATTCACTACACCATTTCTAAAAATGCAGTAACATCAAAGCCATAATTTAAGCCTATCTGATGCAGTTGCTATTCTTTCTCTTGTCACTTTCCTATTACATTTACATACACTTATTCGAAACTTGGCTTTTAACATCTTTACCCTTGCTGTTTTATCAACATAGTCAAATATAGCAGTCTCTTCTTTCTCATTTTTGGATTATGAGTCACAGTTACATGGGTTTTGCCAATCAAAATTATAATGGAATCTCTCCTATCATCTAGAGCTGCTATGCTATTTATTTTCTTTGATCCATTTAGAAATAACTTGATCTATTTAATATGAAGGGTATAATGGATCTCAAAATCCATTTTTTCACATGGCTATCCGGTTACTCATTTATCAAATGATATATGCCTTCCTTGGTGTCTGAACATCATTTTTATTCTTATTCTACACTAAATTCTCATTCATGATTTATTTCAAATTTTAAATTATATTGTATTGGCCCATTTGCCTATCTTTCTAAAAGAATGGATTTCTTACCAAGTTGATTTACTTTTTAGGGCATACAGGGAACAACTCATGGCAAATTACGATAGTGAAATCAATTTTAAATATTGGAAACTAAGAGGTAATATAAAATTATAAATAACCTTGGGAGTAAAATAGACACAATGAGTTTTATTTTGTTTTTTTTTTTAACTAAATTCTCTCCCATGCTAGCCTTTCTGTAATCCTGAGATTTTACACAATATATCCTTTAGGATTATAATGTTTACAGCTTCTTTTGAAATGCAAATGGTAAAATGCCTAAATATTTTTAACGAAATAAAATGTAACAAGAACTAAATCCATATATACAGCCTTCAAAATCCAGATTGATCATATTAAATCAGAAATCCTTGGAGAAGCATCAAAAATACTCCTTATTTTAAAAGAGATTGTCTTTCTGTTCCTTATGCATTTATTTCCATGAAACATATTAGACTAATCCCACAGTCAGCAGCCCTCTGAGTACTATGTCAAGAACTCAACAATCTGAGCCTCATTTCTAAAACTCAAGATTACTCCTGAGAGCAGTGGTGGCAAACCAAGGTTACTAGTGTTGCTTTTCTTTTAAAACAAAAGACATTTATGTATGAATTTTTTTAAACTAAAACTTCACTATTTGAGTGTAATTGCAGTGTGGTGCTTTGTGATAAATAAGTGGGTGTGGGCTCTAAATGGTTTGCCATCATTGTTCTAGGGCCAGGGCATGAACAGAGTCTTCTGAGGACCACCACAAGCTTCTTGAGTGAAGCTATGATACTGAATTGAAATGTTGGGCTATACACTCAGCTCACTTGAGTCATCTGAAAGACACAGATATCTACACTGCAGCCAAATTCATTGGTTCACTTTTTAGTACGACAGCAATGGCAGCAAAATCCTCAAAGAACAGCAAGAGAGCATTCATCTTCAGATGCTTTTCGCTTTCCCTTTCCTGCCCTCACGTTCATTATATTTTGCTATATTTTTCTGCATACATTTATTGAAGTAGAATTTATATCAAACATGGTCCTTTTTGTTTTAAAATGATAATGTATAATAAAGTGAAAGGAAGTAATTATAAGGGCACATTTCACTGAGTTTTGACAAATGTATGTGATGCTGAATAAGAGTTCTCGGCTCCTTAGTCAGAAAGAATCCAGCACCCCACTTCCACAAAAAGAAGATATATTTGCTGATGATGGTCAAGAAGATGAGAGCTAGAACTCAAATCTGTTTTATTTTCTCAATATTCTCTTGGTTATTTTAGGCCCTATGTATCCTTACACTGGCTTATCAATTTTAATAAAGAGAAAATTTCTATCAGAATTTCTTCGAATCTGTATGTAAATATAAGGACAACTGATATTCTAACATTTTTTGATCTAGGAGCATAGTATACATTTTCATTTACTTAGATCTTCTGAAATCTTGTTGAATTTCTTTTAGCAGTAATATAGTCTTCAATGTGTAAATTTTGCCCGTATTTTGTAAAATATCAGCTCAGCATTTCTTGTTTTTGATTTTAGAAGTTATTTCTGTTGTTATTGAATGTGTTGTTTTGAAATGGCTCATTCTCAGTTTACAGGTATACAACTGGCAATTGAAAATTAACATTTTAAGTTATGTCCTTATTAAGTTAACTCTGATATTAAATATGTTGATATTAATACCCTCTGAATGATCTTCACACACTTTCATATCATCTAGTTAAAAACACCTCTACCCTGCCTTATAAATAAAACTTTAGTTTTCATGCCTTGTTGTACTGGGTAGAACTGTGTGTATAATGCCACATATTGATAATGAGTTCACATCATCTCTTTATATGTTGATTTATTAGATTTGGTGATACTTTAGGGATCTTGCATTTAAGTGGGGTGTTCCTACAAATTTTCTTTCTTAATATATCTTAAAATTGTTTAACTTGAACTAGTTTGGAAAGTTGCCTATAGCCCTGTAATGACTAACAAAGCGATATAGGGTATTTTAGTTAAGCCAGTTATCTCATGAACAAACTTCATGGGAAAACAATGTCCTGATTTCAATCACCAAGATTTAGTGTTGTGCATTCTAGAACTTTATTGAAATAAAATCATATATGAATATTTATGTATTTTTATTCAATCCAATTTTTTTTGAGACAGGGTCTCACTTTGTAGTTCAGGCTGGCCCTGAGCTCACTATGTAGCCCAGGCAAACCTTGAACTCAGCAGTCCTCCTGCCTCTGCCTCCTGAGTGCTTGGGATTACAGGCATGAGCCACCATGCCCGGCTTAATCTAATTTTTTGACTCAGTCATGTAATAACAGAAGTTACCCTTCTATTGTACTTCACTGGATGAACGTGCTACAGATTATTTTAAAGCAGCCTCTTCTTACAGGATACTTACCTGGTTTTTAGAGTTTGACTGCTGCAGTGGTATGCTCCTCCAAAGGTTCATGTATTAAAAGCTGAGTAACCAGGGTCTCACTACTGGGAGGAGGTGGAAATTTTAAAAAGATGGTGTCCAGACAAAAGTACAGTGGACCCTCAAGTTACAATCAGCCTGACATATAAACAACTTGGGTTAATTAGGTTAAAGAAAGATTCATCTACCTCCTCTTGTTTATGGGTTGTATTGAAGTAAACATCCAAATCTCAGCTGTATAGACTTACAGCCAACCTGAGTTACAACCAGCCCTTAGGAGCCAGTTAACTTTGTAAGTCAAGGGTTCACTATACTCAGGTACTCAGGTCACTGGAGCTGTGTCCTCACATGGGATTATGATACCCTGGTCTCTTCCCCTTCTTGTCTTGCTATTTCCTAACTCCCGGGTAAGACGCTGGGTCCACCACACACTCACTTCATGCTGCACAATCAGTAGAACCCAGAACAACAGAAGCCACTCTTATCTTAGACAAAAACCCCAGAATTGCTAGCCAAAACAAGCCCTGTTTCTTTACAAATTAATTGTCTCATCTATATCAGTATAGTGACGATAATCTGACTAAAACTACTACTGTAAAGAAGTCTCACAGGACCATACATATGGAAGATGTTTGGGAAGATGTTTTTGTTTCTCGGGTAAATACTGAGAGTAGAAGTACTGGATCATGATATAGATGTATGTTTAACTTTAAAAGAAACCTCGAGAGTTCTTAAGGGAGTTTATACAAGCTCCCACATTATCAGCAGTCTGTGAACATCCTTCATTCCATATGCTCATTAGCAATCTGCATTCTCTTTTTTATTTTAGTTCCTATACTGGGCATAAATGGCTATCTAATTGCTGTTTTATTTTCATGATAACCAATAAATTGAAAATATTTCCACACACCCTTGGTTATTCAGTTCTCTCTCTCCCTTTTTAATTGTGCATGCTCCTTAACAGTTTTTAATTAGGCTATTTTTCTTTTTAATAGCTTAGCATTTCTACATATTTTCTAGATAGAAGTTCTTTGCCAGATTTGACTTTAATGATTCATTTCTTTAATTTCATTTTTTAGTAAATGTAACATTTTATTTTTATGAAGTTCTTTTTCATGTTTTCTTCTTTAAATTAATGTTTTCATGTCATGCAAAATAATCTTTGCCTATCCCCAGTTCACAAAAAATATTATAATTTCTTTTGAAAACCCTATTCTAATGTTTGTCTATTCCTGATACCTGTCTCCAATTAATTTTTGTACAGAAAAAAATGGCAGAGCTAGAGGTTATTTTGTCATAGGAATAGTCAGTATTCTCAAATCTTTTATTAAGATGTTTCTTTTGCTGCAAAGTTAAATTAATGTCTTGGTTGAACAGCTGTTAAGTGTGATGCTATTGCTGGACATTTTATTTGGTTCCAATATGTTTAGCTCTCTGTCAACCATTGCTATCCAGTATTTCAGTTATACAATTTGATAAGTTTTGACTTATGTAGATATACATGTGAAACTATTAATAAAATTAAGAGAATTAACAGAATCAGCATAACCATTCCATAAAATTATTCCTTGGGCTTTTTGCAATTTCTTCTTTCTTCCTTGTCCTCATACCCACCCCTGTTCCTCAACTACCGTTCACCTGCTTTCTGTCCCATGGAATACCTAGCACCTTCTAGAATTTTAGATAGAATCATATAGTATGCACTGTTTTTACCTGGCTTCTTCCTCTCAGCATAATTATTTTACAATTTATAATTTATGTTCTCTGTAAAGTCTTTTTTTGTAATTGAATTCTTTATTGCTACAATTTATATACATCTCACAATCACATATAACATTGGGGAATTTGTACCAGTATATGACACAAGTAAATTCTCGTTTTTACCCATATCCCTATCCACCCACAGCTCCCCACCCCCTTTATACGTACTCTTTTGTTTCTTTCTCTATCATATTTATTCCTTTCCCTCATTATATTCCCACATCAAATTTCCTATGAAAATTTCCCACTCTATAAAAGCTGTCATACTTTCTACAGCTCATTTGCATCTACAGTTTTTCATGTCAAAGAGACGATCCAGTATTTGCCTATCTGTGAACTATTGATTTCACTTATTAGTATATCCTCCAAGTGTCTCCATTTGCACCTAAATGAATCAATCTTGTTGTTCTTTTTTTGGTAGAGTAGTACTCCATTTTATAAAAAAAAAAACCCACATCTTCTTTATCCACTCTCCAGTTGATGGGCATTTGGGTTGTTTACAAGATTGAGCTATCACGAACTGAGCTGCTATGAACAAGGGTATAATCTGTCTTTCCAATGTGATTTTTAAAAATTCTTTTGGGTATATTCCTAGCAGAGGGATAGCAGGGTCAAATGGGACCCCTAGTCCTAGTTTTCTGAGAAATCTCCACACGGATCTCACAATGATTGCACAAGTCTACAATCCCACCAACAGTGCAGAAAGGTTCCTTTCTCCCCACAGCCACGCCAGCGTTTATTGTTGGTTGATTTTGTGATCGCGGCCATTCTTTGTGGAGTGAGATGAAATCTCAGTGTTGTTTTCATTTGCATCTCTCGAATGACCAGTGATGTTGAACATGTCTTCATATGCTTCTTGGCTACTTTGACTTCTGCCTCTGAGAAGTGTCTGTTCATTTCAGATGCCCATTTTTGAATTGGGTCTTTAAACTTGGAGAGGCTGATCTGTTTGTTTTCTTTATATATTGTAGATAATAGCCCTTTGTCTGATAAACAGCTAGTGAAGATTTTTTCCCATGTTGTTGGTTGTCTTTTAGCAGTGCCAGCGACTTCTTTTGCTGTGCAGAAGCTTTTCAGTAGGATGAGATCCCACTTATTGATTCTTTCTGCTAGTTCTTGTGCTAGGGAGGTTTTATTCATAAAGTCTTTGCCTAAGCCAATGTCTCTAAGAGTTTTACCTAGTCTGTTTTCCAGCAGGCTCATTGTTTCTGTTTTAAGGTTTAAGTCTCGTATCCATTGTGAGTTTAGTTTTGTGCATGGTGAAAGAGATAAGTCTAGCTTTAGCTTATGGCAGGTTAAAGCCCAGTTTTTCCAGCACCATTTGTTAAAGAGGCTGTCTTTCCTCCATTGGGGATGTTTGCCTCCTTTGTCAAAGATAAGGTGGCTTAGTGTATCCAGAGTTGTTTCTGGGTCTTCTAATTTATTCCACTGGTCCTTGGGTCTGTTACTTTTCCAGTACCATGCAGTTTTTATCACAGCGGCTTTATAGTAGAGTTTTAAATTGGGAATTATAATACCCCCTGCCATGTTGTGGTTGCTTAGAATTGCTTTTGCTATTCTAGGTTTCTTGTGTTTCCAGATGAATTTTTGTATTATTTTCTCTAGCTCTGTGAAGAATACCGTTGGAATTTCAATTGGAATTGCATTGAATCTATATAGTAGTTGTGGGAGTATAGCCATTTTGACGATGTTGGTTCTCCCTACCCAGAAACAAGGGATATCTTTCCACTTTCTGGTTTCCTTTTCTATCTCAGTTTTCAGAGTCCTATAGTTTTCAGAGTACAGGTCTTTCACTTCCTTTGTTAGGTTGATCCCTAGATATTTCATTTTTCTGGGTGCTACTGTGAAAGGGATTACCTCCCCAATTTCTCTTTCAGTAAATCTGTTGTTTGTGTAGACAAAGGCTGTTGATTTTTGAGCATTGACCCTGTATCCAGCAACACTACCAAATTTGGTAATTGAGTCTAGCAGTCTTTTGGTTGAGTTTTTAGGATCCTCTAGATACAGTATCATATCATCAGCAAATAATGACAGTTTAACTCCTTCCTTTCCTATCTTTATTCCTTTAATATCTTTGTCCTGCCTGATTGCTATGTCTAATGTTTACAGTACTATATTGAACAAGAGTGGTGACAGCAGACATTCTTGTCTCATTCCTGACCTTAGAGTAAAAGGTTTCAGTTTTTGCCCATTGAGTATGAGTGGCTGTTGGTTTCTCATAAATAGCTTGTATTAAATTGAGATAAAGTCCATCAATTCCAATTCTCCATAGCGTTTTGATCATAAATTGGTGTTGGATTTTGTCAAATGCTTTTTCTGCATCTATTGAGATAACCACGTGGTTTTTGTCCTTGAGTCTGTTGATACAGTATAGTACATTGATTGATTTACATAAGTTGAACCAGCCTTGCATCCCTGGGATAAATCCAACTTGATCAGGGTGTATGATTTTCTTGATAACTCCTTGTATTCTGTTTGCAAGTATATTATTGAGGATTTTTGCACCAATGTTCATTAGAGAGATTGGCCTGTAGTTTTCTTTTTTGGTGGGATCTTTCCCTGCCTTTGGCATCAAGGTGATGGTTGCTTCAAGAAATGATTTTGGGAGTACTGCTTCCCTTTTGATTTCATTAAGGAGATTGAGAAGTATGGGTATTAAGTCTTCTTTAAAAGTTTTGTAGAATTCAGCAGTGAAGCCATCAGGACCAGGGCTTTTCTTTGTTGGTAGGTTTTTTATTACATTTTCAATTTCCCAGATTGATATCAGGTTGTTTAACATTTTTATATCCTCTTTGTTCAGCTTTGGAAGTTCATATGTGTCTAGGAATCTATCCATTTCTTCTAGATTTTCCATCTTCTTGGAATATAGATTTTCAAAGTACGTGTTTATGATCCTTTGGACTTCTTCTGGGTCTGTGCTGATTTCCCCATTTTCATTCCTTATAGCATGGATTTGAGACTTTTCCTTCCTTTGTTTGATAAGGTTGGCTAAGAGTCTGTCGATCTTATTTATCCTTTCAAAGAACCAACTCTTTGATTCATTGATTCTATTGTTCTCTTTGTCTCCACTGCATTAATTTCTGCTCTGATCCTTATAATTTCCTCTCTAATATGTGCTTTGGGTTTGTTTTTCTCCTCTTTTTCTAGTTGTCTGAGGTTCATCATTAGATTGTTTATTCAGTTTGCTCTATTTTCAGAGTGTATGCATTCACTGCTATGAATTTCCCTCGCAGAACTGCTTTCATTGTGTCCCATAAATTCCTGTATGTTGTGCTGGGGTTGTCGTTTAGTTGTAGAAACTGTTTAATTTCTTCTTTAATTTCTTTTGTGGCCCATTGGTTGGTTAACAGAGTGTTGTTCAATTTCCATGTGTTTGTGAGGTTCCATTGCTTCTGCTATATTGGATTCTATCATCTTGCTTATCTCTTCTTTAATGATGTCTTTCACTGTGGACAGTATTCCTGTTTTGATCTCAGAGATGAGTTCTGATTTCCATTTTACTAGATCCACTTTAGTTACTATCTCCAAGAGTCTTGGTGTTTGAGTTCCAGTTTGCCCTATTTCCCTTTTCTCTGAATTTCCCTGTGGTGGTGATCTTTGTGTCTGTTTTTTTTTGTGTATTTTCTCATTTCTGCTCTTTCATTGTTATCAATGCTCTTCTTTGCCTGATGACAGGGTGATGTTTGTTGCAGGTCTCTTTGTTTTATCTGGGGCCTTTTGGATGTGGCACTTTCCTGGTGGGTCCTCCTTGAATCTGGTCTCTCAGTGCGGCTCTAGGAGCGCACCTCCTGTGGAGAGACACAGGAGATGGCTCTGGCTCCTCTAGGACCTGGGTCCTCACAATGCAGCTCCGGGGTGCGGTTGGGGCTGGGTGGAGGCCCTCAACCCTCTGTGGTGGGGATGGTGCCCAAAGTCCGTATCTGACTCCTCACTGCACAGCTCCACGGTACAGTGGGCCCATGGGCAGGCTTCAGTCCTCTGCCACCTCCAAAAACGGAATGGCACCCGGTGTGGCTGAGTCCGTGCTGCTCCGTGGTACAGTGGGCCATTGGGCGGCCCTCAGTCCACCGCTGCTGCTGCAAACAGATCGTGCCCGGTAGCCGAGTCTGCGCAGCTCCAGGATGCAGTGGGCTGGTGGGCAGTTCTCAGTCTGCTGGAAATGGATGGCGCCCCTGTAAGCCTTTCTTTTAAAAATATACTAACTACTACTTCATTGTATAGATCCACAGCAGTTTGTTTATCTACTCACCTTTTGTAGATATTGGTACAGTTTCCAATTTTGCCTGGTAGGAATAATGCTGCTATGAATATTATATGCTACTCTTGGCAAATACCTAGGCCTTCTTCGTAACAAGCACTCCTTAGTGCAATGGCTAGAGCATATAGAAGATGTAAACTCAGGAGCTTTTCTAAAATTCTGGTGCCTTTTCCATTGCAGTAAGAGTTGATAGATTAAACTACACCAAAGCACTGCCAGTATGTGGTAGTGTTCCTCTTTTTTTTTCTGAGACAGGGTCTCACTTTGTAGTTCAGGCTGGCCCTGAGCTCACTATGTAGCCCAGGCAAGCCTGGAACTAAGTAATCCTGTCTCTGCCTCCTGGGTGCTGGGATTACAGGTGTCAGCCACCATGCCCCACACTGTGGTATGTGGTATTGATTGCTGGTGGCTGTGAGTCACTACACCCAGCATTGTCTGTGGTTATGGGATTGAACTCAGGGCCTTGTGCTTGTGAGGCAGATACCAGAACCACTGAGATAAATCTCTGACCCTAGTGTTCCTCTTTTTAATTTGAAGTTATGTAACAGAGCAAGTAGCAATGAAGCTTTAATAGCATGAAATAATATTAAGCTACTTGATGCTCATGTAAAGATGCTCATGTAAAAAAAAGCAAAGGAAAACATGGAGTCATTTTTAAACAGTTGAATAGAATAATTATTGTACAGATAAATTATAAGGGCAGCATCTTGTCACTAGTAAATTTTAATCTGAACATGTCACAAGCTTAAATGTATCTGGATTTTTAAAACTAAAGCTATCCTATTCAACATAGTGCTTTTTGGTTGAATATTCTTTCCTGAATATACTTGTGGTATAATACATACCCACAAATATCTATTTTGTAAAAATCATATTAAAGTACCATCAATACAAAAAGTATCACACTTACACTTTAAAAGTCTGAAGATATACAATACTTTTGAATCTTCTCATATTGATCCTATGTAACTTAATATGCTTAATAAATTTCTACTGATTATTGAATATTTTGTATTTCTTAAGATCTCATGACAAATGTCACATTTAATTTCATAGTGCTTTCAAGAACTGTGCTATATATTACCAGTGAGAAGTCTTTAAAGGAACTGAATGTACAAGCTTAGCTATTCTGAAAACTGTGGCTCACCCATCTAATTGGCCTAGCTTCTGAACTTATTTGGAAATATTGATTAATGCTAATATTCATGAACTCATCGAACTTAAGTTTTCTCATTTTCTTCTGAGCTCTGATGTTTACTATGTATATAAATTTAGATGAGTTATTAGCCACACTGCACCTCAATTTCATAATTTAGAGATGATATTGGTAGCTTTCTATATGTCAAAGATAAGAAATGTAAATTGAGAGCCACAGAACTGACAAACATTCTAATCAAAATGTGTTTTTATTTATTCCCATGTGCCAATCACAGCATTAGAACCAGAAACTTAGAGTGAACAAGAAATATTTAATTCTTGCCTGTATGGTAGTTGTGTATTAGACAAGCCCAAGGAACTGAGATTGAACTTAAATTGTCTAAGATTGTAGGAGTGGTAGGTAAGTAAGTACAACAACAACAAAAAAGTTGAGAACAAAATTAATATTTACTTACAGAATGCTCTTGAAAATGATGGGAAATGACACAAGATGGGCTGGGTGGTAGAGCTGGAGGCATCTCGCAGATCATGTAAGGGTATTAACGACCTTGGAATGTCTGCTGAGGACAACAGCAAGGCATTGAGGGTTTCCAAAGTGGTAATGACTTATCAGCTCTGTGTTTTTAGAGAAAAGGTAAAGTTATTCAATAGTGTATCTGGGCAAGAATAATAGTAAACTGCACAATATTTAGAAAAATAGTCACTTACGAATATAGTTTTGAGGGCTGGAGATTTAGCTCAGTAGTTCTGGCACCTGCCTAGCAAGGGCAAGGTCCCTGATTCAATCCCCAATAACCACATACAACAATACCAGGCATGGTGACTCACGCCCATCAACACTCAGTACCTCATACCACAGTGCCGGGTGTGGTGGCTCACACCTGTCATTCCAGCACCCAAGATGCAGAGGCAGGAAGATTGCTGTGAGTTTGAGGTTTGTCTAGGCTATATAGTTTGTTGTGGGTCGGCTTGAACTACAAAGCAAGACCCTGACTCAAAAAAAAATAATATAGTTTTGAAAATATAGGTGATGGTTTGTGTGGTTTAATGGTTAAGAGCTATCTATATAAAATGAATAAGGACACAAACCCTTAAATCAGATATTATAGATTTGAACCCCAAATATCCAAATTATTACCTGAGATATTTTGGACATAGTTCTTAAAATCTGTTGCCCTGATTTCTCAACTATTACATTGAAATATACTAAATTATTATTTTCTGTGGATCAAGATAACCACTTTGAGCAATCTCAATAATAATAAATGATAAAATAACCATAGGAATACTATAACATTTACTCAATAGCTAAAGCCTGTAACAATGACATGAAGTAAATTTGGTATATGTTGGTCATATCTGGAAAAGGGTGCAGACAATGATGATTTAGGAAAGATAACAGAAAATAAATCATATTTAGGACATACAGGATTATTTTAGATGTTATTGGTTGTAAAGGTGATGAGATGAACCTATAACTTGAGGTTTCAATCATGACCCTCTGAGTTTTGACTTGATTCAAATGATTTTCACATTTGATGTCAGCATGAGCAGTTTCAAGATTCCACACCACAGAGTTCTGAGTTGTGGGAAAGAAGCATTTGTTTGATCAGTTTGATGTGAAAGTGTAAAGTGCAAACAGGAGGATGAAACTGAAGATTTGTAAAAGAAGGGGTCACTGTTGTCTTAGAAGAGTATGGCCAGGGCATTGTGAAGGTACTTATGAAATAATTCACTTTGAAAGGGTGAACAGGTGCCTTAGAGACTAAACAGATGTAAGTTGCAAGAAAGAAAGTATGTTACTTAGAAGTAGAGAAGGAAAGTATTTTGAGGACCAACCAGTCAACTCAGAAAGCAGCCAGAGTCTTGGAAATGAACTCATGCATCACAGTAAGAGAATATTCCATCCTGCTGCTTTCCCTTTAGGGAAGCTCAATTTCCTGGTTCATTTCTGAAAAGGATCTTGTTTCAGGTGTCACCCAAAGGAGAGCAATGTGCAAAAAAGCCAGCCAGGAAAATATTATGGCACTCTCCATAATACTCCAGCCAGAGATGCTCATTACATTTCCTTGGACAGGTGAAAGGCTAAAGAAAATGTGGACTGTATATATAATAAGTACTATCCAGCCTGAAAAAAGAAAGAAGTGCTTGATTTCATGCTAATCAACCCAGTTGTCATTATACTATGTGAAGCAGAAGATCCCAAAAGACAAATACTTGATGACCTCACTTCTGTATGGAATCCCACTCAGATAGGCAGAAGGGTGGTTGCTGGGAAGTGGAAAGACATGGAATGTTCAACAAAATGTACAAATTTCAGTAATAACATAACAAACTTTAGCGAGCTAATGTATACTGTGGGTGGTGAAAGTTGTGCTAATTTATTTGGTTGTGGTCACTGTTACACAGTGCTTATGAATGTTGTATGCCTTGAGCATCTCCAAGCTTTTTTACATAGTAGCATGTTTCATTTTGCCATATTCATATGTAAATATATCATACTTTAATTATTTTTACACCTCATTCATCCCCCCTTCTCTACTCTAATGTATCCCTTTTACTTTTCTATCATCTCTCTTTTTAAAGGAGTGTTTAAGATATCACATGCAAGAGAAAACTTGTGATGTTTGACTTCCTGAATCTGGTTTACTTTCCTTAATAGAGTAGCTTTCAGATCCAACTATTTTCCTGAAAAAATAATAGCATTTTTTCTTCCCATAGCTGAATAATAGTCCATTGAGTATATATATACTATATTATCTCAGCAAGACATCTATAGATGGGCACCTGGACTACTTCCATAGATTAGCCATGGTGAATCATGGTACAATAAACATGGGTCTATATATATATATCACTATAGTATGCTGACTTTAATTCTTTCTGAAATAGTCAAGAAAATAACCAAGGAGAGGAGTAGCTGAATCAAATGGTAGCTCTAATTTTAGTTTGTCGAGTACCCTTTGTACTAAGTTCCATTGCGCTACATTAACCTACATTTGCACCAACTCATACAAAGACTCACTTTTCTACACATCTCATGTCTTCACTAGCACTTATTAGTATTCTTGATGATTGGCATTCTGAGGGGGGGGGGTGTGAGATAAAATCTCAGTGTAGGGCCGAATATTTAGCTCAGTGGTTCCGGCGCCTGCCTCGCAAGCACAAGGTCCTGAGTTTGATCCCTGGAAACCACATACAATGCTGGGCGTGGAGGCTCATGCCCACCAACAATCAATACCACATACCACAGTGCCGGGCACAGTGGCTCACGCCTGTAATCCCAGCACTTGGGAGGCAGAGGCAGGAGGATTGCTGAGTTCGTGGCGTCTTGCCTGGGCTACATAGTGAACTTAGGGCCAGCCTCAACTACAAAGTGAGACCCTGTCTCAAAAAAAAAAAAAAAATCTCAGTGTAGTTTTGTTTTCCATTTCCCTAATGGCTAAAGATGTTGGGGATTTTTTTCATGCACTAAAGAATTCTGTTATTTAACCTAATAGCATCCTTGATAAAAGCTAGAAATGATAGTTATAAGCTAAACACAGTTTCTATGGTAAGTGACTGTAGTAAAGTGGTTGAAATATGTGTTTATAAACATGTCAAACATTTGTGGAGATGATCATTTTAAAATGTGAATCAAGGGTATTAGCATTTGTTGAAAAAGAGAATAGATATATCAAATCTTTTAATTCATAATGACTGAAATTGTATGTATTATAATAAAAATTAAAAGCATTTATAAACATTTTAGGCCTTTGCTGAGATTTTAGGGCCCATATGAATGAACTTGTGGTACTTCTTGAGAATGAATATTGACCTATACTTAATGTTAGCATGTATGATTCTTTCTACAAATTCTGTGATGTAATTGATAGATTTGGGGGATTATTTTTTATCTTTAATCATGTCAATTAAGGGATGATTTATAAAATATAAAATGATGCTTATTAACAAAGATATTTTTAACATTGATATAAAGTCTATATGGGATGTGAAATAGAAAAGTATATGTTACGAATTATTCTAAATTTAAAATACAGAATAAGGAAAAAAGAGACATTTTCACTGATGAAAACCTACATCAGTATTTGTGTATTAATTTAAACACTAATGATTACAAATTACTTATTTATGGGGCATATATTTGAAGGAAAGTGTTGCTGATAATATAAGATCAATACCTACTACATAGTTTATATAATACTTAATTCTTTCACTTAAAAATGGAAGAGCAGTGTTGCTATACTATCACAAAAATGGTATGGAATAATATGTTATAATCAATAAATGTAAATGGGTTGAACGAGGGTTAGCAGAGAAGTTTCTTGTGCTTTTCTTGCTGAATAAGCCTGTTTTATTATTGATCGCCAAAAAATTGATGTCCTAGTTTAACAGGCTGACCAAGCACTTCATGCCTCTTATATTACTTTAAAGAGGCAGAGAGAAGAATAGAGGGAGACAAGGACCTTCCGTGCTGCCTCCCCCACCAATAAAAGTATATAGCACAAACCTAAATAGAGTCGCCGTGAGACAAAAACTATCAGAGATGCACAGTTTATCAGGAAGTTAGTTTGTGAAACAAGAAAAAAAATCACTAGCATAGATAAGGGGATTAGAGAAAGAAATTAACTATGTGAGTGAAGTGCAGTGAACTTCTGGACTGAAGAGATGGGAAGATCTTTCTCTTCTCCAGGAGATAGAAAACTATGAACTTGTAAGTAACCACAGGAAATGAACAGCAGTTTTAAATAAGACATGTTGTTTTGGCTGGAGATTTAGCTCAGTGGTTCCTGCACCTGTCTGGCAAGTGCAGGGTCTCTGGTTCGATTCCTGGTAACCACATGCAACAATACCAGGTGTGGTGATGCATACCTACCAGCAGTCAGTAACACATACCACAGTGCTGGGCGTGGTGGCTCACACCTGTAATCCCAGCACTCGGGAGGCAGAGACAGGCGGATTGCTGAGTTCAAGGCTTGCCTGGGCTATATAGTGAGCTCAGGGCCAGCCTGAACTACAAAGCGAGACCCTGTCTCAAAAAAGAAAAGAAAAAAAAAAAACAAGTGTTTTTGTTCAACTATCTAATACATTGTGCTCACTTTGGCAGCACATCTAAAAATATCGAATATAAAGTGTATAAATTAGAATAAAATAATTCAGATATTTGACAGGCCTACAGAGTTAAATGCATGAAAATGATTTGGGGATGGAGATTTTGAAATATTTCTTAATGTGTAATTTTTAAAATCTCATGCAGAGTGATGTGAGCTATCATTAATTTCAGGCATCTCTTTCCAGTTCCCAGAGCTTGTCACCATTTTCATCACAGTCATACTGCATGTGTCAGTTGTCTTCCTTTCTAATTTAATGTGGCTGGAAACATTAAATAAATGAGCTGGAATCATCTTCAATTTGACTCAGGACGGGCTGGGGATTTAGCTCAATGATACTGCACCTACCTTGGAAGCACAAGGGCCCAAGTTTGATCCTTGGTACCACCAAAAAAAAAAAAAAATGCATTTGACTCAGGTCAAGTCAATACCTAAAAATAAATGTGGATTTTCATTCACTGATCAGTAACAATAGAAGCAAACACATGAAAAAAACAGCTCTTCTTTAATGAAATTTAGAATGAAGCCTCTTACTCCACTTCTGTTTTAGTTAGTAAGGAAAATACTATTTATTTTTAGTATCTTGAGTATTTAAAAGCTATCTTTAATACTTATGATAATCAGCTTCCAGATTTCAAATGGCCAAAGGTCTCCCAAATGAAATGACAGAGGTGCTGAGATCCACAGAACAGATCTTAAGGAATGAGCAAGCCATTTTTTTTTTTTTTTTTTTTTTTTTTTTGCTTTTTGGAGACAGGGTCTCGCTTTGTAGTTCAGGCTGGCCCTGAGCTCACTATGGTGCCCATGAGCAAGCCATTTTTAAGGAAAGGTGCAAAGATCCAAAGACAAAAAGCATAAGCTGCTTAGGAAATTGCCAAACTTCAGAGTGACTAAGACTTAGAGAAGCGGATAATGACTTATATAATGAAGGCTATTGAGCACCATATTAAGAGGTTAATGGCCTGGGGGAGGCAACATGGATTTTAAGTAATTTTAGGGGAAATTATAACCTTAATCCCACAGTGGCAAAATCATTCTATTCAATGAAGAGAAAAGATGAGTGAGCTTGTATGATAGATCAAAAAAATGCTGTGTTAGGAAATTATATGACTAAATATGAGTGATACTGGTGTGACAATAACAGTGGGCTTGGGGTGAGGAGACTCCAAAGGTTTAAAGGAACTAATTAGGATGATTTATGACCCATGTAGAAATTAGGCAGCGGAGTGGGTGGTTGATAGAATAAGAAGCATCCACAGGCTTTTGCCTTGGTGGACAATGGTGATAGTCATCATAAAGACTTAATGCAGTGAGCTTAGTGTGAGGTGTGCCCAGAGCGAAGTGACTGTCCCACAACAGCAGAGACATTTACTGATCAGGTAATTATAAAGGATAATGTATTAAGAGAGAGAAAGTGATATGTGAAGATATGAATTTGGAAGTTATTAACGAGTAGATTCTAATTAAAAGTTTGGCTGTTTTTCAAAATATATGTCACAAGAAAAGATCAGGGATGGAGGATGACAGTGGTAAGTCAAAAGCCAAGGAATACCCAGAACTGAGTTCACTAGTTACCTACAGAACAGATTTGATAGAATAAGGACCCACACAATGCAGTGATAGAAAGGACAACTGAGAATTAATAAAATCAGAAAGGTCGAATCTTGTTTTTCGTATTGAAGCACTTTATTATACAATGGTGTGATGCTAGGACCTCATGTTCTCACAGGAGAAAACCAAAGATTGTCATCTTAAAATTTAGCTGCTCATCTAAGTGAGACAGAAGACACCAGCAATTCCTGTGCAGAAGGTGACATGTTCAAGCACAGTTACAGAGTTGGTGCTGGTTTGGATGTTAAGAAAACATTACAGGGAGCAAAGATGGAGAGGACATGCTGCTTAGGATGATGTCGTTTAGAAAAATCCAACTTAGGAAGTTGAATTAACTAAGAGAACTGGTGGTGGTGTTAGGTTCACTTAGTGAAGGAGCTATATAGTTTAGTAATTATCAATTTAAATCACAATAATTTTTATTTTTAAAATAAATGTAATCATTTATTTATCAGCCCATTATTTACTGAGCATTTACAGGGTGAAGTATACTATAAAACTGGCTTTCATCATAGTTTTTGAGGTGGACACAAAGATGCTTCACAGTTAACATTTGCTTACACCATTCATCAAAAACACAGTAGGAATGCATTAATCAGCTTCCACTGTTATAAGAAACACTTGGTAAAATCATCTGTCGAGTGGGCCAGTGATTTAGCTCAGCTTCCGGCGCCTGCCTAGCAAGTGCAAGGTCCTGGTTCAATCTTCGGTAACCACGTACCACAGATGCTGGGCTTGGTGGCTCAAGCCTATAATTCCAGCACTCAGGAGGCAGAAGCAGGAGGATTGCTGAGTTCGGGGCTTGCCTGGGTACGTAGTGAGATCAGGCCCAACCTGAACTCCAAAGCGAGACTCTGTCTCAAAAAATAAATAAATAACAGAGAGAAGTTTCATCTGAACTCACAGTTTTAGGGAATTTGGTTCATGTTCAGTTGTACCCATTCCCTTTTGGGCCTGTGGCAAGGCAGCTTTTTATAGTGTGAAAATGCAGAATAAA
>PVIC010003235.1:0-70344 GCA_004025085.1 Thryonomys swinderianus
TTTTTAGAATCATAATGCATGTGAGTGTCCTTAAGGGTGGGAAGAAGGTTGAGAATAGGTTTTTTTCTTCATTATGAAAATCATGCATGACTAGTAAACACGTTTTTTTGTTTTGTTTTGTTTTTTTGAGGCAGGGTCTTGCTTTGTGGTTCAGGCCACCATGCCTGTCAACAAGCTTTGAAATGAAGAAATTAGTTCTGTTTGGATATAAGTAAGAAATTAAAATCACCTGTAACCTCACCATGTACTAATTTTTTTTTTTTTTTTGGAGACAGGGTTTTGCCTTGTAGTTCAGGCTGGCCCTCAGCTCACTATGTAGCCCAGGCAAGCCTCAAACTCAGCAATCCTCCTGCCTCTGCCTCCTGAGTGCTGGGGTTACAGGCGTGAGCCACCACACCTGGCCATGTTACTAATATTTTAACATAAGTAAACATTTTTAACTATTAAGATCATGCTGTGGGTATTGTTTTGTAAACTGAGTTTTCTTTACAATTTCAAGTTTGCTTGGTTATTTATTTATTTATTTATTATTTTGTGCTGGGGATCAAACTCGGGACCTTGTACTTGCCAGGCAGGTGTGGTGCCACTGAGCTGTATCCCCAGCCTTCGACCATTTTTGTTGTTGTTGTTGTTGTTATGGGGAATTGAACTTGGACTCTTGTGCTTGCAAGGTTGGTGTGGTGCCAATGAGCCAAATCCCCAGCCCCTCAAGCATTTTTAGATGTTCTTCAGTCTCATGACTTTATGGCTGCATGGCATTACATGTAGCACAGTATTTTCTCGTGTTGCCTTGCAGTTTTTTTTTTGTCATCCTTAACCTTTTAAGTAGAGGGGATCACAGCATGTGCCAGTATGCCTTGGCTCACTTTGTTTTTGGTATTATAAATAACAGTATGATGAACATCCTGGGCAAAAATATTTGTGAGCATCTCTGATTATTATCTTATATAAATTTCTGGAAGTGGAATTATTGAGTTCAAGATTAAATGCTTTTTTGGTTTCAGTTTTTTTTTTTTTTTTGAGACAGGGCCTTGCTTTGTAGTTCAAGCTGGGCCTGAGCTCACTGTGGAGCCCAGGCAAGCCTCGAACTCAGCATTCCTCCTGCCTCTGCCTCCCGAGTGCTGGGATTATAGGTGTGAGCCGCCATGCCTGGCTGCTTGACATTTTTTTCTCCATGAAAAGCTCTCTAGTTTAAGACTTAAATGTGTTCCACAGTGGGGACAGTCCAGGTGGCAGTTACATCAGTGCTTCATAACCTGTCTCCGGGGAGACAGTTGCTACAGCTGCTGAGAATAGGAACTGGTCTTGGTGGAAATAGCTAATCTTCAGTGAAGTGAAGAAAGAGCCCAAGGTGGAGAGGAAATGAGACCACAGACCCTTCCCTGCCCACTAGGTTGCCTAGGAAGGCTGGGCAGAGCCAGGGCTCTGGTTCTGTGGTTAAGACCACAGTATTAAGACCCATTGCTGACTGGATGAGTGTAGGGGTCAGCAGCACTGGCTGGTCTCCTAGGCCAGTCACCTCGTTCTGGGGAAGCATTTCTCCCACGCCTGTGCTGAGCTGCAGTAGTTCAGGGAGAGGCCAAAGAGTCATTCCAGTTTGGAAATGACTTTAGAGAAGGGGAAAGACTGTTTTCTTTGAGTAAGAGTGGATGCTGTTGTCACACAGCCTCCCATTCTTCTGATCCTTGCTGGATAATTCAGGTCTCCATCTTTGAATAGCATCAGTTGGGAATTTGGGGTTTTAAGGTTGTTACCCATGAAGAAGATGAGGGCATTCAGAATATAGTTGAGCTGGGCAGCTGGCATTCCTGAGTTCCCACTGAGGCAGGAGTTTAGGGGGTGGCAGATTGGCTGAGGAAGGAGGTGTGACCTTTAGTTACAAAATCCCAGGGCACATGGACAGAACGGTTCTCAGAGCCCTGTAGCCCTGTGCGTGAGCCCAGAGGCCATCTCCCTCTCGCGAGAATGTGAGAAGGTTTTCAGTAGGACGGCCTAGACCTGACCTCAGCCAGAGTGGGAGCTACAGAAAGGACAGTCACCCCCGAGCTCTACGGCCTCACAGGCCGGGAGATGTTCTCCTCTCTCTGCTTTCCTTTTCACAGCCCTCTTCTTTGCTGTGTGTGTCCTGTGCTGGGATTGAATTTGCGGCCTGTGCTAAGCACACTGCTGGCCCCTTTCCTGGTCTCCAGGCCCTTTCTGTGTTCCATCACCCCACAGCCAAGGTGTGGATTGGGAGTTAGGGTGTTGGCCAGGGAAGGATTTGGAGGGGGACATTTTTGGGGAAGCAGTATCTCTAAACCCTCAGCTTTAGTAATTTGTGTGCTCAATTTAGGAAGTACTTCGAGGTCATTCAGAGGTGTTTCAACATTCAGAGCCATGAAGGGCTCACAGAATGACTTACATGACAGATTTTTGTTTTTTTTATTTTTTTGAGACAGGGTCTCGCTTTGTAGTTCAGGCTGGCCCTGAGCTCACTATGTAGCCCAGGCAAGCCTGGAACTCAACAATCTTCCTGTCTCTGCCTCCCGAGTGCCGTGATTACAGGCATGAGCCACCACGCCCTGCACTGTGGTATGTGGTATTGATTGCTGGTGGGCATGAGTCACCATGCCCAGCATTGTATGTGGTTACCGGGGATCGAACTCAGGACCTTGCGCTTGCAAGGCAGGCACCGGAACCACTGAGCTAACCCTCCGACCCTGTTTGTTTTATTTTTTGAGACAAGGTCTCCTGCAGTCCACTCTGGCCTTGAACTCACCATGTAGTCCATGTGGGCCTCAAACTTGCAGTAACTGTTCTGCCTCAGCCTCCCAGCAGCCGGGCTACAGGTGTATACCACCACTCCCAGCTCCCGTGGCAGGCTTTGCTGGGAGAAGGCTTTGCTATTGTATATCAGTAATGGTTTTATTCTCTTTCTTACTTCTCCTTCCCCATTTTTTTTAACCACTTTTCCACCCTCTTGTCATATTGGCCAAGGCTGGAGTGGGGCCAGTACTCTGGATCCCTACTACACATCAACAGAAATAGAGCTCCCTTTTTTCCTTATTTGCTCATCTCTGCTTAAATCCAGAATGGAGAATATTATGACCCACATCTGTTTTCCCAGCCCCTCTCTAAATACAGTCTGAGTGTGAGCCTGGGGTTTAGATTCTTTAAGGAATAGTCTGTTTTAAAAACGACTTACAGTTTAGAATTTTCTGCTGGGTTTTTTTTTTTTTTTTAGTCTATTTTAGTTTTTTTGAGACAGGGTCTCACTTTGTAGTTCAGGCTGGCCCTGAGCTCACCGTGTAGCCCAGGCAAGCCTGGAAGTCAGTAATCCTTCCGCCTCTGCCTCCCCAGTGCTGAGATTACAGGCATGAGCCACCATGCCTGGCTCTGCTGTTTTTTTATCAGCTTCCTTGCAGGGATCTGGGGAACCAGTCCCTAGATCATCTCAGAATTTCCCATGAAACCATAAAAAACAAAACAAAACAAAACGTACTTTGGGAGAAAGTAGCTGGTTCAGACTTAATTTGAAAGAAAGACCACAATCGCTTCTTGGCCTTTTGGCTAAGATCAAGTGAAAGAAAGACCATTAGTTTTGGAATCAAAAAAACCTGATCCAGTTTTATAGTCTTACTTCCTCAACTGAATGACTGTGGGCAAAACTTGTACTCTTTTTTAGCCACTTTTGTTTTGCGGGGTAATACCTTCTGTGCAGACTTTTGAGGATACTTAGAGGAGATAACAGTGAACATAACTTTGTAACCTACAGTTTCTACAAATAAGTGTTTATTATACATACATTACCCACACAACTTCTTTTTTTTTTTTTTTTTTTGCTTTTGAGACAGGGTCTCGCTTTATAGTTCAGGCTGGCCCTGAGCTCACTATGGTGCCCAGGAAAGCCGCCGCAAACTCAGCAATCCTCCTGTCTCTGCCTCCCGAGTGCTGGGATTACAGGCGTGAGCCACCACGTCCAGCGTTGTGGTATGTGGTGTTGATTGTTGGTGGGTCTGTCTCCACGCCCAGCCTTATATGTGGTTACCAGGGATCGAACTCAGGACCTTGCGCTTGCAAGGCAGGTGCCGGAACCACTGAGCTAACCCTCCAGCCCTACCCACACCACTTCTATTTCCATGAGGTGCACTGATTTTCCCCTGAGGGAGCTGCTGTCCCAGGAGGGTTTGGGGACCAAGTGAGGATGTTTTGGTTATCACGCTGAGGGAGTGCTGCACAGGGTGCCTTAGCACCTGGGACGTTACAGCCTTCAGTGTGGGAGTCAGTTCCACACATCCAAGGAAGCATCTGCCCAGATGCTGGCTGCACCCTCGCAGAGGTGCCTCAGTTGTCTTTGCCTCCACTGTCCTGTGTCCCAGTTGGAGATGAAGCTCCCAGAGGAGTAAAAGTGCAAACAAAGTCATAATTTCTGGGATTTCTTGGTTTCCCTACTTCCTGTTCACCTCAGGAAAGAGGTGGACCTTTTTCTGACCTCTGCCTGTAGTTTGAGTGCCTAATTCCTTCTATACTGTGGGCTCTGTTTTTTATCAGCTAAAACTCATCAAGGAACAGTTTGGGGGATACACATTACACCTACCCCTGATAATTTCTCTTGTTGGCATAAAGAGTTCTGTAAGTTGGGAGATGTTTGATAAGTCTTTTAGTAGTGCTTTTGAATCTTTATAACAGATCCTTTTAAAATCTGATCAAACCTGTGGCCTCCCCTGATGACTGTGTACACATACAGTAGTTTGGAGGGTTTAATGCCCACTCTTATATATGCTGGCAAGTCTGGCTTTGAGCCTAGAGAAGTGGAAAGGTGAGGAAGCTCCTGCAGGATCTCTGGATATCAGTGTAGATAAAATGATGCCTTCTTGGGTAGTTCCAACAAAAGGGCTTTTGAAACTTGGCTAATTTCCATGCATAGAGAGGTGGTCAGACCTCTGGACACTTTGACTTTACTTTCATAAAGGATCAGTTGTGGAAGAGTAGATGTGGGAGCACCAGTCCTGAACCTCTGGAAACATGCAGCTAGGGGCAGTGGGGTGTGTTTTGGGGCCCCTTGCAGTGGAGACCACAGGTCAGGTCACATCCTGGGTATGGAGGAGGTGCCTGGCCAGAGCAGCACCCTCTCCTGAAAGTCTGAGGTCCCTCAGGAACGTCCAGGTTTTTGGCTCCCCAGGTTGTGCCTGAGTACTAAAACTTTTCAGATCTTTTGGGAGAGCTTTGTATTATGAAAACTTGTTTATTTGAAGACAACTCTAATTTGTTTTTCTGGGTGGAGTCTTTCAGGAATAGCTGTTTCTAGTACCCACTAGACACCAGGATTTAACTGCTAGAGGCTGTTAATATTTGTTGGAGGACCAGGGATTTAGCTCAAGTGGTACTGCGCTGACCTTAGAAGCTTGAGGGTCTGAGTTTGATCCCTGGTACCGTAAAAACAAAATTTTTTTGTTGGATATATGCTGTATGCTTTTTCAAGGGTTGTCTTATTTTAACTTCACAAGTTTGTGAGGTATTTGTTTCACTTCTCTTTTACAGATGATTAAACCAGGGTTCAGAGGGCCTAACTGATTGGAGAAGATCTTGGCTTAAATATCACTAATTTGGAAAGGGCTTGACCAAGAACACTCTGGTTATTTTTTCCTTGCTAAAAAGACTGCTAGAAAAAGTTTCTGAGGAGTGCTTAAACTTTTTAATTCTTTTCAAATGCATAGGAAGATTTCTGTGATGGGACAAGTAAAACGGATAATAATTTTTTTTTTTTTGAGACAGGATCTTCACTTTGTAGTTCAGGCTGGCTCTGAGCTCACTATTTGGCCTAGGCAAGTTTTGAACTCAGCAATCCTCCTGTCTCTGCCTCCCGAGTGCTGGGATTATAGGTGTGAGCCACCACACCCCGCACTGTGGTATGCGGTATTGATTGTTGGTGGGTGTGAGTCTCCACACTCAGCATTGTATGTGGTTACCGGGGATCGAACTCAGGACCTTGCGCTTGCGAGGCAGGCGCCAGAACCACTGAGCTAACCCTCTGGCCCACGGATAATAATTTTGGGATACTCAAAAAAGGCAGCTGGGTGAGTTGGCACAGGCCCATCAGCCCAGCACTTGGGAGGTTGCAGCAGGAAACCACTGTGAGATGGAGGCCAGCCGGAACTCACAGGGAGACTTGATGAAACACAGCCCAGCACACTGGTTACCTCAAGATGCAGAGAGAGAGCCCTGATGGGAAGAACAGAAGAGTCAAAGAGAATTCAGCTTCATTAATAACATCTACAGGTTTTTTTTTTTGAGACAGGGTCTTGCTTTGTAGTTCAGGCTGGCTCTGAGCTCACTATGTAGCCTAGGCAAGCTTCGAACTCAGCAATCCTCCTGCCTCTGCCTCCTGAGTGCTGGGATGACAGGCATGAGCCACCACGCCCGGCTTTTTTTGATTTTTGAGACAGGGTCTCGCTTTGTAGTTCAGGCTGGCCCTGAGCTCACTATGGTGCCCAGGCAACATCTACAGTTTTTATAAAGAGATATTTATGTGTTATGTAATTGAAAGGGATAGAAAGAAAAAAACCACATTGGAAATCAATGGAAGTGAAAATATAAGGAATATTTTTCCATAAACCTAGGTGCAGTTTCTAAAGATAGACAGGTAGGGTCAGTTAGTAGATCTTTTGGAAAGCATTTTATAGGGTCTGTGAGTTTAAAATGTGTATATCTTTAGCTCAGCATCTCACCAGTAGGGAACTACAGAACTGTCATATGTGCACAGAGGTATATTTGTCAGGTATACTCGGCTTCTTCAATGTAGAATATTGGACGCATCCTGATTTTTCCATTTATCTACTTAAGGAAAATCCTCGGAGTTATCCTTAATATTTTTCTTCTTTCTCCACACTCATTCTTTCACACTCAGTAAGTCCTGCTGATTAAGCTCCAAAGATTTATCTTGAGTCCACCCATTCCCTTTCTGTTGCTACTTCCTCTGTGCAAGCAAGTGTGGGTTTGCTTGTATTACAGCCCAACAACCATTTCCTCTGTAGTCCTTCTGTACCCTCCTATGCATTCTCCCCAAAGCCCCAGATTTAAAACATAAGTCAGGTAACATCGTTGCCTTGCCTTAAAATCTAATGGCTCCTCTTGTTGAGAGAGAGAAGTAAGAAGGAGGAAAAGATGGATGAATAAAAGGAAAGGGGGTGGAGAGAGAAGCAAACACCCCTGTTCTGGAGATTGAACCCAGGTCTTTGCTCATGCTAGGAAAGTACTCTTATCTTTGAGCTTTATTGACAGCCCTTTTTAAATTTTATTTTGAAACAAAGTCTCACTGAGTTGCCCAGCATGGGCTCCAGACTTCTATCCTCCTGCTTCAGCCTCCCAGAGTGCTAGGGTTACAGTAATACTCCACCTGACTGGCTTAGGTCTTACCTTTTTTTTTTTTTTTTTTTTTTGAGACAGGGTCTTGCTTTGTAGTTCAGACTGGCCCTGAGCTCACTATATAGCCCAGGCAAGCCTCGAACTCAGCAATCCTCCTGTCTCTGCCTCCCCAGTGCTGGGATTACAGGCGGGAGCCACCACGCCCGGCTAGGTCTTACTTTTTTAAAAATGCTACTACCACTCAGAACTCTTCCCTACTTATTCTCTATCTTAGCATCTTTTTCATTCTTTTGTATTAATTTCTGTTTTGAAGTTATTTGATGACTTGTTATCTATCTCTCCAGACTCACTCTTGAGGGTAGTGACAGCATATTTTCTTATCATTATACAGCCAGTTACCTGATCGGGTGGCACCTAATAGCTGGCTGTGGCTAATAGGAGTCTCCCAATACATGGGTTTGTGTGTAAATGTAATCTAAAATGGCAGTTAAGAGGAAGCTATCGGTAATGCTTTATAAGACCATGTGTAGAAAAAGCCTTAAAAGAATCAACACTAGAACATGGTAACCTATGGAGAGAATGAGTAGGGTGGGGCACTGAATAGTGGCTATTCTTTTGTGAGCTTTTTTTAGTAGGTTGAATTTTTTTTTTTACAGTATGTACCTTTTGGTGTGTGTGATCCTAGATATTTAACCCAGGGCCTTCACACAGAGCTACCTCCCAGTCACATCAGTCACATTTTATTAGTAGAAGTGAGTTTTTTATTTGTTTTTATTTTTAGAGACTGGGTCTTAGTCTCTAAATTGCCTTGGCTGGGCTCAAACTTGTTATCATCCTGCTGTTGTTTCCCAGAGGGCTGAAGTATAGGCCTGTACACTTGGCTTGTGGGTTTCCTTCTGTGTGTGTGTGTGTGTGTGTGTGTGTGTGACTGGGGATTGAACCCAGGATCTTTTTTTTTTTTTTTTCTTTTGAGACAGGGTCTCGAATTGTAGCTCAGGCTGGCCCTGAACTCACAGCAATCCTCCTGCCTCTGCCTCCTGAGTGCTGGGATTATAGGCATGAGCTACCATACTTGGCATTGTGATATGTGGTTACTGGGGATCAAACTCAGAACCTTGCACTTGCAAGGCAGATGCTGGAACCACTGAGCTAAATCCCTAGCCCCTCAGGATCTTTTTTAAAAATTGATTTTATTGGTACATTTTATACATACAATATAATCACATTTAACATTGAGAACTTGATTCTCATTTTTCCCCTTTCCCCTGCCCTCCCTACAACCCCTGTCCCTTGAACCCAGAATCTTGTAAATGTTAGGCAGGTGCTCTACCAACTGATCTACAACTCTGATCCTTTCTAGTTTTTTTTTTTTTGCTTTTTGAGACAGGGTCTCGCTTTGTAGTTCAGGCTGGCCCTGAGCTCACTATGGTGCCCAGGCAAGCCGCCGCGAACTCAGCAATCCTCCTGTCTCTGCCTCCTGAGTGCTGGGATGACAGGCGTGAGCCACCACGTCCGGCATTTGATTCTTTCTAGTTTTTGTGATGGCATCTTGCCAGGCTGCCAGGTCGACCTTAAACTTGTGATCCTCTTGCCTCAGCCTCTCCAGTAGCTGAGATTATAGATGTGAGCCACTGCACTTAGTCTCATTTATTTTTCCTTTAATTAATTAATTTATGCATTCATTTACTTGGCGGTATTGGATCAAACTCAGGACCTTGCATTTGCAAAGCAGGTGTTAACACCACTGAACTAAATCCCTGGTCTCTACTTCCTTTAATTTAAAGGAAAAAGAGAAATAGAAATGAGGGGGACTCAGCTTTTAGTGTGAAGAGCAGAGAAAGCTTTCGCAGTGTCTGTACTGAGCTCAGAAGAGAAAGTAGTCTGGTGAGGTTAGCTTCTGGCCACAGCCCATTCCCTGCCCCGTGCAGAAAATGGCACTAGTTTTTAAGTACAGTGACTCTCTCCTGAGGGTGTTTTTTTTTGTTTTGTTTTTTTTTGCTACTGAGCTGTATTATTATATTTTATTTTGAAGCAGGGTCTCATTAAGTCCTTAAGTTGCCCCTGCTGGGCTTAAACTTGTGATCATCCTGCCTCAGCCTTCCAGAGTGCTAGGATAACAGGCCTGCACTACCGGTCCCGGCTTGTAAAGTCAGTCCTTGAATGGAGAGGTGGCCCTGGCCCCCCAGATGCAGGCCGGCTGTATATTTTTAGCCTCTTACATCTTCATGCCAGTGAAACTGCGCTGTCCGCTCTGGAAGAGTTGTAGCAGCGAAGCTGGCCAGAGAGGTGACCACACCTGAGCTTCTCCAAGCCAGCTGAGCAGCTCTGATGGCTCTGGAGATGATGTTCTTTATACTTTCTCCTAGGAGTAAGGATAGCTAATAATTTCAGTAACTAATGTTTGTTGAATGGTAGTGCAAAGTACTTTATCTGCATTATTGCATTTAACCATCGCACAACCCCTGTGAAGTGGTTTCTTTTCTCATTCCTGAACCTGAGGACTCGTATGCTAAGCATGCATTCTGCCTCTGAGACACATTCCTAGCATGAGCTGAGCACAGTTTTTTGTTTATTTCTGTTTTCTAGTTGCGGCAGATGAGGTACACATTAAATAGTTCATCTAGGATTGTGCAGCTAGAAAAAGATAAAGTCAGGGTTTAAATCCAAGCAGTCTGACTTCACAGCCCACGTTCTTAACAGTCTCCTTTTCAGGGTTGACTCCCCCTTGCAGTCAGTGTTTTGAAGAGGATAGAGTAGATTATGGAGAACATGGTCAAGCTCATTCAGAAGAATCTTTTGCTGAGATGGGTAGTAGGAAGTTTTGGGGTTTGCAGTTGGTCAGCCTGAATTAGACTCCCAGCTATCCCACGGAGTTCTCTGCTAGTCAACAAGTATTTTTTGACTTGCTGTATGTCAGTGATATCACTGGATTTGCAGTGGCAAAAAAACCAACACCTCTGTTTTTGTGGAAGTTACAGGAAGAGACAGATACAATTAGGATATATCCTTGGGAGGCAAAGAGGATATTAAGAGAGCACGTAACCAGGAAGACTTAAGTTGGGAAGTCTTTGGTCTTCTCTTCATTTTCTTCCTTTTACTGGTTTTTTTAAAGCAGTGGGTCTTAAGTGCCTGCTTTATACACAGCACTTTCCCAAATGCTTTGGAATATACCAAAGAAATAGAACACTGAGTTGGAGAAACATAGTATGTACTTAGAACTGTATTTTGAACTAGAAAATTAAAACCAAGTGCATGTCCTCAGGTTGTCTTACTTTACTCCTAATAGGGGCTACTGTTTATCTTGCCTGCTCATGTGTTTCTGTGAACACAGAGTGAGGCTGGGGGGGGGGCTGCCACACTGCTGTTGTTGTGGAAGGATCAGCCCGGACAGGATTATAAAGCAGGTGTCTGCAATAAGTTGGGAGAGAGGAGGTGGTTCCAGACTTCAGCGTGGTGGGAGCATGGTGGGAGCATGAAGAGGAGGCGTGAACAAGGTACAGGAATAGCAGCCCGGAAGCTTCTCCACACAGAGAGAGGAAGGTGGGCTTGCATCAGGATGGGCGGTTGGTGTGAAGAGTTCCTGGTGGTTAGAAAAGGCCTTCCTGCTGGGCTTTGGTAGGGGAGTAGATTAGTTGGTAAGTGGGCACTGGGTGTTTGTGAATTTACTCATTAAAAGTTAGGTGATTGAAATATCTGAGAAATAATTGTTTAATCTTTTTTTTTTTTTTTTTGAGACAGGGTCTTGCTTTGTAGTTCAGGCTAGCTCTGAGCTCACTATGTAACCTAGTCAAGCTTTGAACTCAGCAATCCTCTTGTCTCTGCCTCCCGAGTGCTGGGATGACAGGCGTGAGCCACCACTCCCGGCTCTGTGGTATGTGGTATTGATTGCCCATGGGCGTGAGTTTCCACGCCCAGCATTGTATGTGGTTACCAGGGATCGAACTCAGGACCTTGCGCTGGCGAGGCAGGTGCCGGAACCACTGAGCTAACCCTCCGGCCCAATAATTGTTTAATCTTTATAGAGTTTAGAGAATCAGAATAACTTAGAAAATGGTTCCACATGTTATCCTTAAATTGCAGAAGTCCCCAAATGCAGATGCTTCTATTTTTAATCACCAAGTTTTGGGCTAATTCTTTCCTTTGCCAAATCTGTCTTGCCTTCCTTGAGATAAAATATTGTCCTGTACTAAATAATTTACATTATTAGCAATGTTCTGTTAACGGTAGGTGCTAAATACATACACACATGTGTTTATTTCAGGTTTTTGTTGGTTTGTTTTTGTTTGAGACAGAGTCCCACCATGTAGCCCAGGCTGGCCTTGAATTCATTATATAGCCCAGGCTGGCCTCAAACGCACAGCAGTCGTCCTGCTCGGCCTGCCGAGTGCTGGGACTACAGGTGTGCACCGCCACGCCTGGGCGCACAGTAGGACTGACCAATGTTTCTCCCTGCAGGTGCACACTGTATTTTGAGGAACAGCACCTCTCCCCCAGCTTATCACCCAGGCCAGGGACCCGGGAGTCCCTCTAGGCTGTTGTGTCCCGTCTGTATTGCCGCTTCTCTAGCTGTCCTTAGCCTTTGTCTGCTTTGTGGTAATGGACCTTTTGCTCTCACAGGACTCTCCCCCGCCCTACGTATCATCTTAGCCTTCTGCAAAGATGTGGAGAGAGCTTTTCTAGGAAGAGAGAACGACCTGCGCAAAGCACTCAAGCCTGAAAAGGCTGGAATGGCTGATAAGGGGGCTGAAGAGAGGTCTGAGAAGGCCTCAGAGCGCTGAGCAGGGCCCGGATCATGTGGCACTTTGCCACCCTTGAGAAGAAGTTTGGAAATTAGTTGGATGGGGAGTTTTAGGCTTCCTGGTGTTGAGTTCACTGTGGCTGCTGCAGAGTCTTGGACTCTGTCATTCTGGCCAGTGGCTGACCTAAGTGAAAGCCAGGTTCCTCATTAGGCTCTGCCAACGCAGTGATGGTACCCTTGGCCTTTCAGGTTCGGCTGGTACTCAGCCCTGCCTCCTGTACCCACCCTCAGGCCAGACCAGAAAGGACAGTGCCTGTTGTAGGTTGGCCTCAGTGTTTGGCGTTCCTTCTGGGGAGCTGAGCCTATAATTTGGTGGGTTGGCCGGTTACAAAAATAAAAAATGTGACCTATAACTAAAGCTGAGTGGATTCGGTGAAGGGGGAACTTTTAATTTGCAGAGATCTTGAACTATACTTCTTTTTTTTTTTTTTGAGATAGGGTCTTGTTACATAGTTCAGGCTGCCCTTAAACTCACTCTGTAACCCAGGCTGGCCCTGAACTCAAGCTCGAGGATCTTCCTGGCTTAGCCTCAACATGCCCAGCATGAGTTTACTTAACTGGAGGAGAAATGGGTCTCCTTCCCAGGCATGCCTCCATGTTCTACGTTAATAGCTGCTGTGGTCTGGGCAAGGGTTCGTGAGTGCTGGGGGAAGATGTGTGCACTGTTGAGGGGATATGCTGCCCAACAGCAGGTTTGATGGGACTTTCAGGGAAATAGACTTTTCAGTCTTGCTTCTCACATAGCCCACTGGGAGGGAAATAGTTTAAAAATGTTTGATTGCATCTCATTTATTTATTCAATAACTATTGTTTATATATATACATATATACATATATATATATTTTTTTTTTTGAGACAGTGTCTCACTTTGTAGTTCAGGCTGGCTTTGAGCTCACTATGTAGCCCAGGCAAGCCTCGAACTCAGCAATCCTCCTGCCTCTGCCTCCCGAGTGCTGGGATTGCAGGCGTGAGCCACCACGCCCGGCAACTATTGTTTATATTTTAGACATTAGGGATGCCGCATAGAATTCATGTTGTTGGAGCAAACAGTAAACATTGTGACGTTGAGTAAAAGATGAGAGGACAGAGCAGTGGGGGTGATGCTTCAGATGACCGGGTCAGGCAGTTTGGGGGTTGCGGCACAAGAGAAAAGCAGACTAGTGAGGGGCTCTTCCCTGCTGTCTCGTGGCCTACACCCAGGTGTCTCTAAGGCCCAGGTGACGTCCCTGTGGCCGTGCAGCCAGTCTAGGGGAAGACCAGAAGCTGCGTTCCAGCAGCCTCCTGGCAGAGCCTGTGGTTGCTTCTCTCCAGCCCCAGTTGTCAGAACTGTCCGCAGGGCTGGGCAGGGTGCTGATTAGCTGTAAATAGATACTTGTCTGTCCAGGGCTCTCAAGCCTGATTTTGTCAAGATTTCCTGAATTCCCTGTGTACTGTGGGCTAGAGGAGGAGTTGTGAGGTTGGCCTGGAAACAGCTGCCGACTGGGTGTGGGGATTACTCCTGCCTATCTCCAGGTGCTCAGCTGTGCTTTTGGCAAGTGTTTTGGGGTTCACTGGATTTAAATTTGAACCCCAACTGCTATTTATAAGCTCTGTGCCCTTGGGCCAGTTTTTAAGTTTCCTTGAACCTCAGTTTCTTTATCTGCATAATGAGGATGGTGGAACTTAACCTCTAGGAATGTGGTGAGGGTTAGATAATATAAGTAAAGGAACCTGGGCAGTGTCTGGCATAGTGAATACTCAAATAATTATTAAGTAGAACTAGCCTAAGGTTCAAATCAGAGCTCTTGATATCAAGGAGCCAGATGAGAATATTCAAGAAATGTTGTTGAGTAAAGATTGGTTCTTAGTTACTCCACATTGTATAATCACTAAACACAACTCACACAACACATTGGTTGCTTTGGTTCCTTGCTGTATGGTGTTGACCTAGTCTGACTTCTCCTCAGGCCTGATGAGCACCCCGCCCCTGGAACTGGGTTATCCTTAGCTCCTGCTGGCCTGTCATTTTGTCTCTGGTGTGGCCATGGCAGGACCCAATTTTAAGAATATTCTGCACGAGGGGGTTTTTGCAAGGCCAGCACAGCCTCCCTAGGCCTGTGTGCCCGTGTCTGTGTCCCCGGGGCCGTAACGAATGCTGGACTGGGCTCATGTTCTTAGACTGGAGATCGTCTACTGCTGTCCTCTCATGAGCCATGGCACAGCCCCAAGGTTAGAATGGATGGTATTAAACTAGGAAAGAGCATCGTTGAGTCTTCTGTGTCCAGAGCACTTGTTGGCCTCTTGCTTTGGGCAGACTTTCTGTTTGTGCTTGTGGTTATTTTGTTTCTACTTACTGTTCAGCAGAATCAGCATCACAAGAGCCCTCATTATCCGCAGGCTCTTGGCAGGCAGGGCACTTTGTGAATCCTGCTCCCCTGTGAAGTGCTCATGTCTACAGATTATCTGATGCAGCTGGCATGAGTTCAGGCCAATTGTCCCATAGCAGCTATTAATTGCTCTCTTTGGGACTGTGTAATTCCTACAGGCATCGTAGGTGACTAGAGGACTGAGAATCTCTTGTGCTTTTACAGGGCAGCAGGTCCCACTGAAGCATTCATCTGTCATTTCCCCAGAAGATCCTTGTTAACAGTTGTGAGCATATCCTTGGGATTTGAGGGCTGGCCAGCTACAGAGTGTCGAGTGGTGTCCAGCCTCTCAGTTGATTCCTTCCAAGAACTGTAAAGAAACTTTCTAGGACTTGTTGCCTAAGAGGCTCAGGGAAAAGTCGGGATGGTGTCATAATAGCGTAAGAGCACTGCCAGCTGCTTCCAAGGTCTTAGAGGCCCAGAGCTTACTGTGGTCTTTCTTTGTGACAGGTAAGGGTTCTCCTTGTTATCCTGCAGGGCCACTGGGACAGTGACTCAAGGTGACTGAACTGTCACATTCTCTGCCTGGGGACAGAGAGACAGTCAAGATACCAGTTCTCAGGCCCTTAGCAGGTGCAGCCCAGCACTCATTCACTCAGAAAGCATTTATGGAGCACTCAGAATTGCGTTAAGTGTTAGTGAACGAAAGATGACTAAGGCAGTGTCTGCCCTTAGGCATTTAGGCTAGAGGAAGAGACAAACACATTAAATATATCATTATAGTACAGAGCTGAACACACGCAATGGTCTAGATATACTGGAAGCCTCAGGAGCACTCTGAGGAGAGGTGGGGCCTGGGGATCCTACCTATAGGAGAAAATCTCTACCGTCCCAAATGCTAATTAGAGTTGGACAGAAGTGTGGGAGAAGAAAGCATTTGTACAGGGAGCAGTAGGGACAGAAGCATCAAGGTGTGACAGCGTGGTGTGCTCTGAGAACCTTCATGGTGCTGCTCAGTGCTGTCGAAGTGCAGTGTGTGAGGCAGAGAGTGGAAGGTGAGGCTGATGAGTAAGGCTTTGCAGGACATAAGACACTGTACTCAGTGCTTTTCATAGGGGTGGCATGGTCCCACATTGCATTGTGGGTAGGTCACTTCTGTGAGTCAGTGGGAATGAGTGCTGGAAATGGGCAGCCAGATGGGAGGCTTTGAACTGGGCCCATGTGCATAGTGATCATAGTAGTCCATAAATAGTTTAAAGGTTAAATTTTTAAAAGTTGATAACTGATTAGATTTGACTTTGGGTGCGTGGAAATGAGAGAGAAGCAAGGAAATTCAAAATGATACCCTATAGGCATGTTGATGCCTACCTGTAACCTCAGCACTTTGGAGGCTGAGGCTGGAGGATTGTTTTGAATTCAGTGCCAGCCTGGTCTGCATAGTGAGTTTAAGGCCAGCATGAACTATATAGCAAGACTGTGCCTCAAAAAACAAAAACAAGGGCCAGAGGGTTAGCTCAGTGGTTCCGGCACCTGCCTCACAAGCGCAAGGTCCTGAGTTTGATCCCCGGTAACCACATATAATGCTGGGTGTGGAGACACGCCCACCAACAATCAACACTGCATACCACAGTGCCAGACGTGGTGGCTCACACCTGTCATCCCAGCACTCGGGAGGCAGAGACAGGAGGATTGCTGATTTCGCGGCAGCTTGCCTGGGCACCATAGTGAGCTCAGGGCCAGCCTGAACTACAAAGTGAGACCCTGTCTCAAAAAGCAAAAAACAAAAACAAAAACAAAATAACAACCAAAAAAGGTAGTTCTTAGATTTTTAGCTAGCTAGATTATATTATTAGCTGAGGGAACACAAGACATAGCTGGAGGAGGAAAACCATGAGGCTGTCTAAGACACATGTAGTTGCCAGAGCCTGTGAATTTCTGAGCAGAGTATTGAAAATCAGATCTCAGACGAGAAGTCTTAGATAGAAATACACATTTGAGAGCCATCAGTGGACTGGTCAAGTAGGATGTGAGGCTTCTCTGTGCATCTCCACAGACCGTCTCATGCCTGTCTCTGTCCCTGCAGACAGCGCAGCTGTCACTGTGGGACAGACAACTTGGAGAACTTCCATGATATGAGGAACAAAACAGAGTTATTCAGAAGAGTGGTGAGTCAAACCAACAAAAATAGAGATTTGTGGCAGAATGGGAAGCAGGTTTGCAGACCCTAAGTTTAACCTGAGAAAGCAGGGACAGCAGGGGAAGTGAGGACTTCGAAGTAAGCCAGGGCGTCAGAAATAACCTGGCAGAGCCGACAGATCTGTTCGCAGATAAAAACTGTCATCCCCAAAAGCTTAGTGGAATTGTCCCAGCTTACGCAGCTGCTCAAATAGCAGATCAGCCCAGTCAGCGACTCTATTGTATCTCCCCAAAGTCTGGGCCCAGCTTTACGGTTAACCCCCTAGTGGTGTTGGTGTCTTGGTTGCACCTTTTGAAGGGACTCTCACTGCTGTAACCTAGAGAGCTATCCGGTTACACGAATAATGGAATTACATCCTACCTGTGTTAACTTGTACAGCTGCACATATATGCCGTCTTGTATTTTGTACACAATACATTGCATTTTGTGTGCGTATCAAGAAGTTTGCTTGAGTCTGACGGGACTCCTGGTTGTGCCAGGTATCATTTCCAGAGCCTTTCTGTGCCAGGCACTGTGCCAGGTCATTTTCATTCATTCAGCCCTTCTCCTAGAGGTTATAAATCAGAGGTAGTTATAATATCCCCCAAGCCGCTAGGGAGTGGGGATTGAACCATACTGCACTGCGCCCTCAGATCTTAAATTTTGAAGTAGGGTCCCACTAAGTCACTGAGTTGCCTAGGTTGGGCTCAGACTTGTGATCCTTTGGCCTGAGCTTCCTAGAATGCTGGAATTGCAGGTGTATGCTGCCATACCTAGCTATAATCCATATTTTACAGATGAACCAACCAACTGGTCATGGTGGCACACTCTTGTGATCCCAGTATTATAGGTAGAAAGCTGGCTGGACATGTGGTGGGCAGATAAATAGGACCAGCCCTTGAAAAGACTTGCAAGCAAAAAGACCCTTACCAAAGGTCAGCAATGCCATCAATGAAAAACTACACTCCCAGATAGCAGTGACTGACAGGCCTCATTAGAGGGTCAAGATCCAGATCCACCCTCTCCCTGGAATGCAGTGAATGCAAATTCCCTGGGTAAAGGGCCAGGACTTTGGCCCACCTGGAGAAGTCTCCTGACAAGAAAAACCCTATGCGACTTGATTCCTTATTGGACCCCATTTGATCAGTACTGCTTAAGCAACTGTACTTGTTGTGATCCCATTGGTTAACTATAGTTTGCCCATTTCTTTTGAATCTTATTGGAAGCGCCAGTTTGAGCCCGCCTCACTTCATGCCTTTGTTCCATAAAAGCCTTATAAAAAGTGAGATGGGTGGGTTACCCATCTCTGGGTTCCCTCTTGTGTTTCTCTTAGGCAGAAGCTTTCTTTCTCAATAAAATTTTCCTACTTAAACCTCTGTCATTCCTAAAATTCATTCTTTAATTTTTAAAGAACACAAACTTGCATTTCAGGTTGGGATCTAAGCCTTACTCCCCTGCATCACCAGCACTCAGGAGGCTGAAGCAGGAAGACTGCTATGAGTTCGAGGTCAGCCTGAGCTACATACTAAGTTCAAGGTCAGCCTAAACTACATAAGGAAACCCTGTTTCAGAAAAGAAACAAAAGGGCCAGAGATTTAGGTCAGTGGCAGTGTGTCTGCCTGTGAAGTGCTAGGTCCTGAGATTAATTCTCAGTATCAATGAAACAAAACAAAATATATATATATATGTATTCAAGAATGAATAACCAGGTTTCTTTTTTTTTGTTTTTTGAGGCAGAGTCTCACTTTGAAGTTCAGGCTGGCCCGGAGCTCACTATGTAGCCCAGGCAAGCCTCAGACTCACAGCAGTCCTCCTGCCTCTGCCTCCTGACCTGAGTGCTGGGATTACAGGTGTGAGCCACCACGCAGGGCACTGTGTACTGTGGTATGTGGTACTGATTGCTAGTGGGCGTGAGTTACCATGCCCAGTATTATTGTATATGGTCACCAGGGATCAAACGCAGGACCTTGCGCTCGCTAGGCAGGTGCTGGAAACCACTGAGCTAAATCTCCAGCCCACGGCCAGGATTCTTACAGGGTTGTTTGTTTGTTTGTTTGTTTGGCTTTTGTTTTTGTTGTTTTTGAGATGGAATTTCACTATATAGCTCAAAGTGGCCTTGAACTCATGACAGTCCTGACCCAGCCTTGCAATACTGGAATTACAGGAATGTACCGCCACACCTAGCCAGGATCCTCTCTTAATTCCAAAACTCATGCTGTTATCTAAGGTTTATTGGAAAGTTTAAAATGCCACTGAGATGGAAGGGATTTGTCACCAAGTGGTGTCGAGAGGACAGTTTAGTCGTCTCTGCTCTGCACAGTGTCCCTTTGCTTCAGAGCTTGAGTTTCAGGTGCCTGCACACATGCCTCATTCAGGGGCTTCCCCCAGCCGTGCTGGACAGGGAAGCGTTGTTTGGTGACTAGAACTGTTGGACCTTCCCAAGTTAGAAATGGAGATTTCTTTTAGGCTGTACTGGAGCATCCGTAGTGCTCCCCCTTTAGCTGGTTTAATTAACTAATTAGAAATGGGACCCTTCTATAGAGCCCTCCAACTGTCATTCTTCCTGCTTCAGCCTCCCGAGTGCTCAGATATAGCTGTGTGTCACCATTGCTGGGTGGAGTTTTTCTTTGTCAAATGATAGCAAGAGCTGGATGGATGGTGTGTGCCTGTAGTCCCAGTGCTCTGGGAGGCTGAGACAGGATGATTGCAGTTTCAAGCCAGTGTGAACAACTCTGTGATTTAGCAAAATGGTTTTAGCAAAATGGACTGTGGATATAGCCCATTGTAAAACCTTGGGTACAGTTCCTGGTATCACAGAATAAAAAAAGTTAGCGCATCATGATATTTATCTCTAGTGGTTGCTACAAGTGGGAAGATAATTTGAGAAAAGGGCCTGGCAATTCGGAGATGGTCAGTAATGTTTTCTTCTCCATTCCCAGCCCCTGAGTGGGTTTGGTACTTAGGGTTCTAGACATTTTAAGAAACAGTGAAGATTCAGGATCTCTTTAGGTTACAGGGAGGAAGCTTTCAGAAGACTACAGAGGGTGTTCTTTTCAAGATGGACAATCAAAGAAATATTAAGAAGCTGAGCCCACTCAGAAACTGGCTTCGTGGCCTGGGGATTTGGCACAGTGGTTCTGGTGCCTACTGCACAAGCGCAAAGTCCCAAGTATGATCTGCGGTACCCCCCCCATAAAAAACTGACTTTGAGGTATAGATAGCCATGTTCTCTGTGTTCAGCTCTGGCCTTAAAGGCATGGAGTCAACAGTGTTGGGGGTAGCCCATAGGCCAGGGGCATCCGGAGGTCATTGTGTTTCTTCCCAAAAGAGGATGGAGGCCCTGAGGACAGGTCCCATTTGAAAGCCATTGAGGCCCTGAGGACAGGTCTCATTTGAAAGCCACAAAAACAAGTAGGGACAGAGGACTTGCTTTCTCCTTAGCCGGTTTTTCGGGTGGCAGATTATGCCTGTGCTGAGCCTCAGTTTACTGCTTCCATAAAGCAGAAGTCTGTCCCTCCCACATGTGTCTGGAAGGAGGAAGGGGTTCATTAAGTTTATGGTTGGATGCTAAGCTGCCAGACTGTCATGACTCCTGGAAAGCCAGAGCTGAGCCCAGGCTGGTGTACAGGGAGGTGCCATGCTTCCCCCAGATGGCCTCTGCTGTCCTCTTGGGTAGCCTGTCTTTCTGTCCAGCTTTATCTGTATGCCATGCATCCTTGCTTAGGAATAGCTATGTTCTAGGCCAAGTCTGTACTCTCACAGAACTTACAGTTTACTCCAAGAAATAATGCAAAAGGTGAACTGTGAATAAAAGTATGTAAGAGAAATAATTTTTCCATGAAAAAAAAATTTTTTTTTTGAAACAGGGTCTCGCGTTTTAGTTCAGGCTGGCCCTGAGCTCACAATGTAACTCAGGCAAGCCTCGAACTCAGCAATCCTTCTGCCTCTGCCTCCTGAGCGCTGAGATTACAGGCTTGAGCCACCAAGCCCAAGCTTCCATGAAATTTTAAATTAAACACTCGAGCACAGTATGTGGCTCAGGGTAGATGTTTCAACTTCCCCTTTCTTTATAAAATACATAAGAATTAACCCAAGGCAAATTAAGTTCCCCACTTGGCAGTGTGGTGGGTAGATGACATTAATGCTATTGAAAGATGGCTGAATGTGGTTGTTCATGGGATGTCAGACCCTGCAGACTTTCAGAGGAGGAGTGTGGAGAGGTCTGAGTTTTTTTTTTTTTTTGAGACAGGGTCTCACTTTGTAGTCCAGGCTGGCCCTGAGCTCACTATGTAGCCCAGGCAAGCCTCAAACTCAGAAATCCTCCTGTCTCTGCCTCCTGAGTGCTGGGATTATAGGCATGAGCCACCACGCCCGGCAAGAGGTCTTTGTTTTGAGGAAAGTTTCTTGAGGAAAGCTGCCATTATACTGGCTGGTTTGAAGAATTCGTGTAATATAGGAAGACTCTGAGAAGGGCTCATGTAATTCCTTGTGTTAAAGGAGGCACTGCCTGTAGTTAAAGTTAGGGTTTTGGCATGAGGCCTGGGTTCCAAACCCAGTCCTGCCGTGTACTTGGTATGTGACCTTGGAAAAGTTCCAGTCTTTCTTGTTTCCTGACTTGTAAAATAAGGATATGGCCTACTGAATAAAAAATTATATGAGGTAATCCATATACATGCTTATCATGGTTCTGTCAATAAATGTTAGCTTTTCATATCACTTTTTTTTTTGAGACAGGTTCTCATTTTGTAGTTCAGGCTGGCCCTGAGCTCACTATGCAGCCCAGGTAAGCCTTGAACTCATAGCAATCCTCGTGCCTCTGCCTCCCCAAGACTGGGATTATAGGTGTGAACCACCATGCCCAACATTGTGGTATGTTGTTACCAGGAATCAAACTCAGGACCTGGTGCTTGCCAGGCAGAGGCCAGAACCACTGAGCTAAATCCCTAGCCCACTTTTTTTTTTTTTTGAGACAGGGTCTCGCGTTGTAGTTCAGGCTGGCCCTGAGCTCACTATGGTACCCAGGCAAGCCGCGGTGAACTCAGCAATCCTCCTGTCTCTGCCTCCCAAGTGCTGGGATTACAGGCATGAGCCACCAAGTCCGGCATTGTGGTATGCGGCGTTGATTGTTGGTGGGCGTGTCTCCACGCCCAGCATTCTATGTGGTTACCGGGGATTGAACTCAGGTCTTTGCGCTTGTGAGGCAGGCACCGGAACCACTGAGCTAACCCTCTGGCCCCACTTTTTTTTTTTTGACAGAGTCTTACTGTGTAGCTCAAAGTGGCCTTGAATTTGCATTGATCTTCCCACCCAACCTCATTACTATTTTCATTATTGTTTTCCTGCATATGCCCACCTGCTTGCTTAATGTATTTATTTGTTTGTTTATTTATTTATACTGAGAATTAAGCTCAGGACCTCATGCTGCTTGCCAGGTAGGCACTACTAAATCCTTGGCCCACCTGCTCACTCTCTAAAGCTTATTAAATCCTTTGTCATCTGGCTGTTTCTTCCAGCCATCGTTTGCTCATGTGCACTTTGGTTCCGTTGTGGCCAATCACTTCACAGAATCTGGGTTTGTGCTCTCTCATACTTGCAAGTGCTGCCTCCTTGCTACAGAATCATCATCTTCTGTTGTCTTTGTCTGGCTCCTTTCTGCTTAGAATTTAAAACTAAATCCTGAAACATTCCTTCCAGGAAGCCTCACTTAGCTGTTTGGCTAATTAAATGTTACTTCGCTGGGAAGCCACAGGACCGTCCCCGCCTCTTTCACAGCAGTGCTGCCTCCTCTCCCTGGTTTGCTTGTCTGCTTTGCCGAGAATATACACTTTCTGAAGATGTTGTTCATGGCGTGTTATTTTAATATCCGCAGATTCTATCTTGGTGCTTAGTGTGGAGTTGTTTTCCAGCCACATGTTAAATAAAAACTTAAAGATAGCTCACATTATATGTGACATTTTTACTACAGTAGTTTCTGATTTAAATGCTTTATATACATTAGCCTGATCATCATAGCAACTGTATGGAGTAGGCACTCTTCCTACCTCCATTTTTCAGATGAGGAAATAAAAGCTCAGAGACATTTATATCTGCTCTCCCAAGTTACATAGCTAGTTAGTGGTGGAACCAGGAGTTGAACCTGGGCAGTGAATCTCCACAGTCTTTGCTTTAACTACCAGGTTGAGCCCCTAGGATATCTTTGAGAGTTGTGTTGAGAATGTTTGTCTATTGTGTAATATGAGAAAACATAAGGGGGCTAGAGATTTACCTCTGTGGTTCCAGTGCCTGCCTAGCAAGTGCAAGGTCCCTGGTTCGATCCCCGGTAACCACGTACAACAATACTAGGTGTGGTGACTCAAGCCCACCAGCAATCAGTACCACACACCACAGTGCACAGTGCCAGGTGTGGTGGCTCGTGCTTGTAATCCCAGCACTTGGGAGACAGAGGCAGAGGGATTGTTGAGTTCCAGGCTTGCCTGGGCTACATAGTGAGCTCAGGGCCAGCCTGAACTACAAAGCAAGACCCTGTCTCAAAAAAAAAAAGATCTTAAGCCAGGCGTGTGACATACATCTGTATTCCCATCACTTAGAAGGCTGAAGCAGGAGGATCACCAAGAGTTTGAGGACAGGCTGGGCTACACAATGAGTTTAAGGCAGCCTGAATTGCTTAGCAAGACCTTGTCTCACAAAGAGTTTAGTTTAAAGAGAAAGGCAGAGAAGTATCATTAGATTATGGCATCAAATAAAGACTGAATTGAGACTCAAAATGAGAAGTAGAACTTTATTAAGAGAAAAGCACAGCACAAGAGGAAGATTATAGGTGAAAGACGAAGAACAGTGGTGAGAAGTTAGATTATCTTCTCTGCCCTTAAATAACCAGGGGTCAGAACAAGGGACTTAGTGGTAGGAAAGATAGTAGCAGCATCATTTATTTATTCAGCACCTGCACATGATTCAAAGGGTAAGGCAGGACCCTTACTCTCAAGGTATTATTGTTCTAGTTGTAAATAAAGGAGGCATATGTGAAAAGACACCTGGATGGGGCATATTCAGTTTGTGCTACCAGTGATGAGGCATTTTCTTCCTTGTTTTTTCACCTGTATAGACTTCATTTTCAAGGTCACCTCATGGCCCAAAATAGTTGCTGAAGTATAGCCATTGTCTCTGGATTCCAAGGAGCTGGAAGCAGAAGGAGAAAGGGAGGACATACTCTTTTCCTTTAATGATATGTCTCAGGTATTGTGCATAATACTTCTGTTCACATCCCAAAGAAAGCTAAGAGATATATTCTAGGCTGTTGAGCAGCCTAGTGAATATTACTAAGGAAGAAGACGTTGGGGGATAATAAGCTGGTCTCTGCCCATCATTCTTCACACATGGCTGTGTGTGGAGCTCAGGAAGGGAGCCTAAAACCAGGTACATGCCTGCAATTCAGGCACCCTGGAAGGCTGAGGCAGGAGTATCACAAGTTTGAACCCAGCCTTGGGCAGTTTAACAATTTAGCAGGACCCTGTTTGAAAACGAAAATGACTCACTGTTGGGGCCTTTGGTTCAATCCCAGTACTGCCCCCAAAAAGGGTGGGGTGGGGTGGGAAAGCTGATTGTTTTAGGTGGTCAGGTAGTAAAAGATAGGTCAACAAGAAGGCGGTGGGATTAGGAAGTGGCGAGAGGCTGTCCCAGGGGGTCCAGAGCAGGTGCTGAGGTGTTCAGAGGTGCTGGGACCAGCCGGTGGAGACTCTTCTCATGGGGGCGCTTAGGGATACTAAGAACAGCTGCGCAGTATCTGTGGTGAGGAGTCGGAGTGCTTCCGAACCAGGAGAAGCGCTTTAGCTTACATGCTTGCAAGGGTGGACCCCACCCATGTAGGCAGTGTGGGGAGTGGGGAGGCCAGTTGGAAGGTTGTCCCACGGGCCAGGGTGAGCAGTGGGGACCCATCCAGGCCGAGACAGAGGGAGGAGACTCACCGGGCTGCCATGAGAGCGGTGTGGGGGAGGCCGAGAGCCATGATCTCAGGAATATCGTGTCCTCTGGACTCCCCGGCATGGAGGACCTTGCTTGGCGGTAGGAAGAATGTGAGGCTCTGCCTCAAGACTCCTTGGCTTTGGGATACCAGCTGCCCCCAGTGGAATAGTTTCCACTCTGCGTAACGGGGAGTGTGGGTCTGGCTAACCGCAGGAGGGGCTGGGGGCCAACAGCCAGGTCAGGTTGCTGTGGCAGTGGCTTTTCAGTTGGGCAGTGGTGCCACCAGAGATTGTACACTTCTTGACTGGCAGGGCAGAACGGCAGCCTGAGCCAGGGTCTAGTAGCCTGCCGAAGGTACCTAATGTTAGGCGTGGGCCAGCAGTGGCAGAGGGTAGAGCGAGGGGCTGTGCTGGCGCTGGGACGTGGCCAGTTCCCTTGCCTTTCAGCATTGCGCGTAGGGATCTGTCTGAGCGAAAAGGGACCTCAGGGGTATAATCGTATTTGGGAAAAGCCATCTTTTTTGTTAGAGTGATGGCGGACTTCAAAGACCTCACCCTCAGCCTTCAGCTGTCTGACTCCTGTGGTATGAATTGCAGAGCTCAGCTGGAGACATCTGGCGAATCCATTTCGTTTTCCTCCCGGCTGTTTAGGGACTTGGCCAGTAACTGCTCAGCAAGTCATTTCTGGTTATAGAGTCATCAGTGACCACAGGAGCACGTTCTCCAGACATGGTTCCGAGCCTGGCAGCTTGTCCCCAAAATGACAGTTTCAGTTAAAAGCACGAAGCCAGACCTAAGCCACCATAGACACTTCGGTCAAAGAGCACCCATTCTTCTGCGGCCTTCCGTTTACAGGGGGCCCAGCAGCTGCCCCATACATCGAATTGCGCAGTTCAAGCCTGGAGCAGGCTGTCTGGCTGGAGTTGCACTGTCCCCGTGTGCTCCTGTCACAGGTCCCACCTGGAAGACAAGGGACAGTGAAGGGCTGCTGCAGAGGCTGTGACGGGCAGGGCCCGGGGTCCTCTGAGGCCGTGGCCACTCTCCACCCCTTTTTGCTCTAGCACACTGTGCAGGGACTGGTCGGAGTGTTTACCCAGGTCCACAGTAGAGCTGCTACCTCTCCTTCCAGCCGAGCATCTTTGACTGTTCTGTGATTTCCCCTCTGTCACAGGATAGTTCTTTGCCCAGAACTTTTTGCATTGAGTCAGGCTCATTTTAGGCTGTCTCCTTCGTGTTGGCATCACCTCCAGACCCTAGCTCCGGAGAGAAGGGTGGGAGGGAAGTGGGCATGGAGAGCAGTCCCGACCTTCCTCTCCCAGCATGGCAGTGAAGCCAAGCATGTGGCTCCGTGGGATCCGGCCATCCGTTCACTGTCTCCTCCCCTGCGCTGCGCCAGCCAGTCACAGGACTCAGAAAGTGTGGGTGTTTGGAGGGGCTGCTGTACTCACTACCTCTGGACCTTTTTTAATTTTAGCCCTTGGATCTTTGATCAAACTCTGATATTTTAGGTTTGCTTTCAACAGAGTTACAGTTTGGGGGGCATTAGGAGGAGCTGTGTGGAAACCAGATAAATAGTGACGTGGAGGTGGCAGCAGCGCAGGCCGTGGGTTGGGCTGGCCAGCAGGACCGCTGTCTGGGCGGGCTGGGTGGAGGACTCCCACCCTGCACACTAGCCAGCTGGCTTGTGTTAAAGCGCGGGCTGAAAATAACTCTCATTGTCTGGGAGCTGCTACCGCGGCCGGGCGGGCTGTGGCTGCCAAGAGGCCGAGGCAGCCGGAGCTGGTGCCTCCTACCTTCTGAAGCTCTCACCCTTTGGGAGTGCCCACTGCCCACCCCCAGGGACATGGGGAAGGCCAGCAGGGCTCTTCCCAAGCCTACCCTTTCGCCAGCTGCTGACGGGCCTTTTGTGCCTTGTATTGCCTCCTTTGTCTGGCTGGGGCAGATTTGTTGGTTGCAGGGGAGTCCGAGTGGGAACACAGTGTGACACAGCTCCTCCTGCAGCGCCACTTAGACCCGGTTTGTGCCCCTCACCGCTTCTCCCTTCCGCTCATCTGGCCAATAGGCCGAAGTGCAGGTGTCAGGGAGGACTGGCTGGCAGCTGTGGTCTGGTCTCAGCAGCATGAGAAACACGTGTGCCCCCAGTAGTGCCTCGTTTTCCCTATGGGGCAGTGAGATTCGGCTCCCATGAGGTAAGCACAAGGCCTGAGGCTTCCTCACTTGGGAGACAGTTCCTGCCGTGGAAACTTGTTGGGAGGTAGTTCTGAGAAAGAAAATGTTGATAAAGTCACCAACTCATTTTCTGTGCTTGCTCAAAATAACAGCCCGTGCTGGGCTTCCCTCAGGCTTCCAAAATCTCTTTCCCAGGAATTTTTCAGTTGTTTCTCTGCCTGTCTCTTAGAGGAGCTGTACCATTTTTATCTCCCTAAATTTTATTTTGATAGCTGGACCAACAGAAACAGTTGAAAGGGACTTTTCAAAAAAATAAATAAAATAAAATTATAGATCTGTAGGTTCTAAGGCAAAAAATTGGTGGGCGAATGAATTAAATAAATGTATGGTGAAACATTTTTATACACAGTTTAAAAAAAAAAAGGGACTTTTTGTGGCTCCTATTTCTGTTTGTCAGGTTTTCCCCAGACCGGGCCCAAGAAGACTAGCAGCGTAGGGGCGAGTCCCAGAGCAGGCCACGGCTTTGAAGGAAACTCCAGCTCCACTGGCATTTCCCTTCCCCTGCGGTAGGAGGAAACCAGGAGGGGCTGTAAGGGCCAGGGGCACAGGGCAGGAAGGGGAAGAGAGCCCGCTCCCCTTGGTGTCTTCCCTGGGCCAGTGGGGTTGGAGGCGGAGAGCGAGGACACCTTGCCTGGGTACCAGGCCCTTGCCGACACGCAGCCCACAGAGCGGGCGGTCTGCCTGGCTGCAGGCCGCAGTGAGCCAGAGCACTCTTGCTGATCCAGGCCTGTGGGTTCTTCCTCTTGTCTGTTTTTCTTACTAGACTTCTTGCTGATTCCTTCTGGCTTGGGAACCAACCCTAGGTGCTTTTGCTTTGAATTCATCTTCCTCTTCTCCCATTTTAAACTGTGACTTTTCCCCTCAGGTACCTCAGGTCTCCCTCTCTAATCCCAAGTCCAGTGGTGTTAAAATTGCCTTCTGTGCTGGAGATTTAGCTCAGTGGTTCCAGCGCCTGCCTAGCAAGCGCAAGGTCCCTGGTTCGATCCCCGATAACCACATGCAACAATACTGGGGGTGGTGGCTCATGCCCACTGGCAGTCAGTACCACATACCACAAATGCTGGTCTTGGTGGCTCGAGCCTGTAATCCCAGCACTTGGGAGGCAGAGGCAGGAGGATTGCTGAGTTCAAGGCTTCCCTAGGCTACATGGAGAGCTCAGGGGCAGCCTGAACTACAGAGTATCCAAAAAAAAAAAAAATTGCCTTCTAAGAGGGATCAACGAAGGGATAAAGGATTGCTCTGTAGTTAGTGTTGAGAAAGAGGGGTGGGAGCAGGGATAGAGAACCCAGAAGCAGGAGGGCAGGTCACTGGAAGGTCAGACGTTTCTTAGACTTTTCAGGAAAAAGGAGAAGGAAACTGTCAACACCACAGTGTTTCAGACATACGACATAACAGGTTTATCATTTGAGCCCTATGAAACCCTCTGAAGTAGCGAGATTATCCCCAGTTTATGGAGGAGTTCACCAAGGTTTGATAGTTCCGAAGAGTCCAAAGTTGACCGTGGGCCTTCTGACTTGACCTTTTGCTCCCTCTACTCCAAGACAGCTGGTAAGCAAGGGTCTCACCGTGAAGTTAGCAGGAGTTTGGCTCAGCTTATGCTTCTGAGAGCACAGTCTCTGTGGAACCACTGCAGAAAAACATCAGGGAGTAAACCTTTGAGCCCAGAACCACGTCAGGTCTGCTTCCTAGTTGTCACCAGAACTCCGGAACTTGTCCTTCCTGAGGGCAGAATGGCTTCCTCAGGACACTGGAGCCCTGCCGAACTCATGGTATCAGGGTGGTCAGGATCCCTGAGGCCCTCGTCTGGCGGAAAGTGAACTGCCCCAGTCCTGCCATCTTGGCTGGTGGCTCTCACCATCATCAGTGACCTGCTTCTCGTGAGGGGCTGGAGGTGGGGATTTCCCTTATCCATTCCGTGCTCGTACTTCAGCCCTGAGGGAGCAGAGAAAGCTGGGACCACTGTCCAGACCGTACCGTCCAGAGTTCTAGATGAGGATGTGGGCCTTCATGCTTTTTCCACACGCATGGGAGTCTGGGAGTCTAAGTAGCTTTTGTAGGAGGAGCTATAACGCTGTGTTCCCACCTTGTGTTTCTGTTAGGATCCCCTCACCCACCAACCAAGGAATCTGCCCCATGCAAGTGACCCCAAGGATTCCTCTTTTCCAAGGAAAGGTACAGTTTGACCAGGTTCCTAGAGTGTTTTTCTCGTGCTCTGAGGCTAGCATTCCCAGGGGAGGTGACTGCCTGGTCTGGAAGCCCTGAGAGAAGCATTTCCTCACGAGTTAACCTGGTGGGAAAGTGTGAGGCCGCAGCCCCCACTTTGCCTGGCACAGGGAGGAAGTTAGTACAGACAGGATGTGAAGCCTGTCACAGTACTATAGTGACACGCTGCACCCTTCCCCTCCCAGCAGCGTTTGTCCAGGGGATCCAACAGTAAACTATCGTCAGGGCACAGACTTGGGAAAAATGATGAAATGAGACTAGGGATAGCGCTCGGCAGCGCAGTGCATGCCTGGCAAGCTCAAGGTGTCCTGAGTTCCATCCCCAGAACAAAAGAGAAGAAACGATCAGCTGACAGCAACATGTTCAGGATGTGTAGAGCCATGGCTAATCCCAATGACTGTTCCTGCTCCGTTCTGTGTTGGGTGCAGCTGGTTAGGTGGGAGACCTGCCCTAGGCCTCCCTTTGACCTTGGGTCTCTGTGAAGGCCTCCTGCTCCCATCTCGCTGTCCACACAGACATGTTGAAATTGCCTCTTAGCAATTCCGTTCCAGAGAGAACATTCCAGGTTTGGATTAGCCCATCCTGCCATCAGTTCTGTATCGGGTGTGGGAGAATTTGATTAGTCCCTCTTTCTTGTGAAAGTTGAGGTGGTTTTGTGGGGCAGAGAGGCAGTGCAGTGTGTAAACTCCTCTTTTTCTTTTCTTATCTGGCCACTTCTCTAGTTTAAAATTCTTTCATTTGGCCAGGCGTGGTGGCTCACGCCTGTAATCCCAGCACTTGGGAGGCAGAGACAGGAGGATTGCTGAGTTCGAGGCTTACCTGGGCTATATAGTGAGCTCAGGGCCAGCCTGAACTACAAAGTGAGACCCTGTCTCAAAAAAAAATAAAATAAAATTCTTTTTTCTTTCATTTGTAAACTCCAGTTAGAGACCTCAACCCGACTGCTTTTTGAACTATAGTGATCCTGCTTCCCACAAGTAGGTAAGACCAGAGCTAAGTAGGATTTCAGCCATCTCCTTATCAACAGCTTACTGTCTACTGCTGAGAGGAGGAGGGTGTAAGCATAAACGTGGTCCCCTAGGGGTGAAATAAACATGTAGCTGGTTTAATGGTATGTGTAAGATCCACAGTGTGACAGAAATAAGTACTCTGTAAGGATTTCCTTTCGATTTCTTTAAAAAGAATAAAGCATTCCTCCCCCATTCTTCTTTTTCTGGAGTAAAGCCGGGCCTTTGTGACTGATTCTTTGGGGTCCTTGGATACACACAGTTCATGATCCCAGAGAAGAGGGTATGGGAAGTGACAGATGTCACATGTGGTCTGATCAAGGTGTCAGACTGCCTTTAAAGGTGAGGGCTAGGACTCAGAGAGGAGCAAAGGCAGGGACAGGCATGGCTGTAGGGAGGCAGGAGGAGAAGGTGGGCTCCCAGCAGGGCAGGCCATGGCAGATGCCTTAGACCTCTGTCACTCACACTCTACTTTGTTTATTTATAATGATTCCTGGACCTGTCACTTGGTGCCTTTGTTAGAGTGTGTGAATAGAGGTCACTATACTGTTTTGCTTAATTGGAAGGGTGGTCATACGTAATTTTTCTCCTAATGTGTTTTGTTTTTTCTTGAGCCAGGGTCTCACTATGTAGCCCAGGCTGGCCTCGAACTTGGTAGCAATCCTCCTGTCTGAGTGCTGGGATTATGCCACGCCTGACTATACTAATATTTAAAGTCCTAAACTTTGTAAATGTTTTCCTAAAAATAGTTGAGCAGATCTCTTTATACAAATGCTGAATCCTGATATAGGTAAGAGGTAGAGTGGCTGCCATTACAGAGACCGAAGGTGGCTCATGACTCAGCATAGGAAAGTCACCCCTCTCTTAAGCCATGGCAGAAAAACATTGAAAATTGGTGCTTTAACCTGGTGGCTTTCAAGCCAGGCATGGTGGCACAGACCTATAATCTCAGCACTCAGGAGGATTGCTGTGAGTTCAAAGCCAACCTGGGCTACTTAATGAATTCAAGACCCTCTTTCAGAAAACCAAAACACCCAAACTGGAGCTTTCAAAATTTTGACCTTTCTAGTGTTAAGAAGTATATTTTACAGCATGATCTAGGTGCATATGGCATATATAGGCATATATGCATTAAGTACAAAGGAAACAAAAGCCTCTTTAAATGTTTATGCTTTCTACTTGCAATGCATCCTGGTATCTTCTGTTTAACTTTGCTCATTTTCATTGAAATAAAGTTAATTTCAACTCACCCAATTGATTGCATGACTTGTGTGGTGTGAAAAACATTGCTCAACCAAACTCGACTAGTACTTCAAACCAGAAGGCGTGAGAACTGGCCCATCTTTCTGGGTCTGCAGCAGAGTCAAGGTGAAGTGTGATGGCCTAGCAGGGGTGGCGGGGACAGTGGAGCCTTTTGTCCTCACCCGTAGTGAATGTTTCAGCCTGTTAACATCTGTTCTGTCCTCAGAGCTCCATGAACCTGCCTCCCGACAAGGCCCGGCTCCTGAGGCAGTATGACAATGAGAAGAAATGGGACCTGATTTGTGACCAGGTACTGGGTTAGAACGGCACGGACCTTGCGAGAGGGCTGGGTGGTGAGCTGGACAAGGCAGCATCAAAGGCACCCGCGAGTCTCTGCAGGAAGCCTGGCTTGGCCTGCCCTCGTTCTGTGCTTTCTGTTCCAGGCAGACTCTTAAGAGCCAAGGCAGAGCTGGTAGGCCAGGCTCCTGGAAAAGGCTGTTTTCAGGTCTCCCAGTGGGCAGTTGGTGCAAGTTGCCAGTTTCCCCACCAGAGCCTCTTTCTGTGGTCCTTCAGGGTCAGGACTGTGCCTGGCAGGGTCCCTTCTCAGTTACTGTGCTCCAGACCCGGCCAATATGCTACTCATTATCTACAGTCCTCTGGCAGTGCGACTGCCTAGTGTCCTAATCTTCTGTTTCCAAATGTGCGAATAGTCACACGCTGCTCTCCCTCCGTGAAGAGTGTTTAGAACTCAGAGAGAAGGGCTGTCAGTATTTCATCCAGAGCTAAGGTCTTCTAACATTAGCCTACTGCCTGACTCCTTCTCCTCTGTACATGGTCATGAGCCCTGGAACTCAGGCACGCCTATCTGTAAGGCTGAGCTGGCTGCTGTGTCTGTCTCTTGGTAGATCTGGAGGGTCCTGGTGCAGTGTGGGGACTTTGTTACCCTGTACTTTGTCATGAACAAATTGCTTCTTTTCAAGCTGCAGAATATCATAATAGGTAATGTTTATTGAGTGCTAAATCCTCTAAGGAAAGCACCAGGACATTTTATAGATGAAGAACCCAGGGATCAATAATCTGCCTAGTGCTGGTGAGTGATGGAGCCAGGTTGGGCACCAGCAGATGCCAAGCCCCTGCCAACTGTTCTCTGCCTCTGCTTACATAGTCATGCTGCTTGACTTAAGCTAAAGCTGTGATTCAGAGGACCTAATCCAAGTTCCTTCTCCAATGAAGGCCCATTTCCTTGGGTTCTGCATTCAGATGGTTAGTACCTGCTGGGGGTTGGAGAGCAGCAGCCCTTTGGTACTGGGATTTTCTGGTTGACGGGCTCTCAGTCATTTTTATACCATACAGTTTCAGCTTTCTCAAACTTTTTATTTTCTTTGATTTGTTTGCGGGTCCTAGTTCATAACATTGTATCACTTTCCTAAATTCGTTCTAGTTCTTTGGATATCCCAGTTATGGACCCTTTTAGAACTAGAATGCTGGAGCTTTCTCACGTCCTCCTGGGTCAGATGAGGGGTTGGGCCAGAGTAGAGAGGCCCTAGACCTGTGCCCTGTGTAGAAGGATTGAGAAGCGACTTTGCTGAGAGCAGCTCCAGCACTTGAGGTTGCTTTAGATCACTGGGTCCGGGTAAGGAGCAGAAAGTGCTTTGGCAGCCTTGTCTGTCTGTGTTAGTGCTGCAAAACCAGCCCTGTTCCAGCTGCAGGGCTTGGAGCTGTGAAAGCAGGATTCTGCAAGACTGACCTTCCCTCCTCCTGCTTTTTTTTTTGACTATCGGTCAGTTGACTAGGCAGAGAAAAGCATTTCCCAGTCATTTATTTTGGATACTACTCACAGCTCTGTAATCCCCACATCTTAGCAAGCAGCAGGCTCTTAAAGTAATTTTTGACGTAGAAAAGCACTTTAGGCAGGGAAAACACTACCTGGAGGAGTGGCAACAAGTGGGGGTACCTAGGGGTAAGTCATGAAGGTCAGCTGGAGGCCTGAGTCCCATTGTTGAGACTTCAGGCACTTTCCTTCCATGGTGCCCCCCTTGCACTGTGTGTACACACATAGGCACGTTTTCCTTACAGGAACGATTCCAGGTGAAAAATCCTCCCCACACTTACATCCAGAAACTCCAAAGCTTCTTGGACCCCAGTGTAACTCGGAAGGTAAAGTATGAGACAGTGAAGCTATCTTACTGCCCTTCATAGCCTTGTAGGGTTTGGGCACAAATCCTCCGGGTCAGGGCTGGGGCATTGCTTTTAAACAATGAGAGCTGGAGCTTTGGACTCTGAGGCTGGTTTGGAATGGGTGCCTGGTACTAGAGGGAAAGTCTGTAACTCCACTCTCCTACCCTCTCCATTTCCTTTTCCGGCTCTTTTATTTGTACTGTAAGTTGGACAGGGGAGTTGGGGGCTCCACTGGTGACAGAAGATTCCATGTTTGCAGAAGTTCAGGAGGAGAGTGCAGGAGTCAACCAAAGTGCTGAGGGAGCTGGAGATCTCGCTTCGCACCAACCACATTGGGTGAGTCGGTTTGACCTCTGCTGGCCCCAGGCACTGCCTGCTGCGTAGGATCTCGTGTCCCTGTGGAGGACTGCCTATTACCCTTCCTGCTGTGGAGCACAGTTGCCCCTGGAATGGCTTCTGGTTCCCCAGAGCGCCAGATTGTGCATTTTCTGGCTTTTCTTCCCTTCGGCTCTGCCAGCTGCTTCTGGCAAGCGTGGGGCCTCTCCTGGGGCTCTCAGCCTGTGGCTTTGAGTGGAAGACATTCTCACAGTGGCTGAGCCTAGAGTCTCCCTGTGGCCTGGTGCTGAGCCAGGCGAGGCCTGGAGAAGCCTGGCGGCGGGAGACATGCTGCACTGGGTATGGCTGAGATCTCGTTGTTGAGCAACTATGTGGATTTCATGACACCCAGGTTATTGCATGTTTGGGGAAAAGCAGTCTTAGTTCATGCAGAAGAGGCTTCTGAAGCACCAGGAAAGATTTGAGGGGCTACAGATCCTGTGTAGTCACAGATCCTGCCACTGCCAGCTCGACAACCCCCCTCCACACACACCCTGGGATCTGTGTGAGTCTTGCCTCCTAAGCTCTCAGGTGGGAAACCAGGAAGTCCTGAAAGCAGGCAGCGGGCTAATACACAGAGGTACAGCAAGAAGACAGCTCTCAGTTTGTTGAAGCTGATCAGCAAATATAGTGAAGAGAGAGAAAGACAGAGATAGAGACAAGCATGTGTGTATGTGCACGAAGGACAGCAAAGGGAGGGACACTGGTGTCGAGCTGCAGGCAGGCTTTGCTGCCTGGCCAGGGTGTGGCATGAAACGAAGCACCTCAGTGAGTGAGAAGTGGGCCCCGTGGCCGGTGCGGTCCATCTTTGCTGGGAAGGTACCAGCCCCATGTCCATGAGCTTCCTGAGGGAAGAGTGGATGAAGCCAAATGACATCATCAGCCTTTCCTCTCCTGTCATGGCAGCAGCCCTCTTGCCCACCGCCCAGGCTGAGCCTGTGTGGGCTCATGGAGAGGGAGGGACACCTGTGTGTGGCCAGCTGCAGCAGCCGTCACAAGGGAAACAGCACGGGAGAGAACAGGAAAGGATCAGTTCCTGGTCTCGGAAGCTGTGCTGTGGTGGTCGGAATGTAGGTTCCACATCTCATCCATGACCAGATGTGGAAAGCCAGGCCTCACCTTGTGGATCCTCGATCAGAAGGAAAACAGGACTCCACCGTCAGCTTCTCGCTCCATGGCAGGGGTGCGAGTGACCCCAAGGGGAGCTGGGAGCTCTCCCGCTGTGCATTCCTCTACAGTGCTTTCCCTCGCCCTCAGGCCCTGTGAGCTTTTCAAGTCCTGCTGTGGTCAGGGAGGGTGGGGGCCCGGCTTTTCCTGGGAGAGGGGCGCAGCAGCTGTGGCAGTCTCCTCTGCCCTCCTTTCTACCTGGTGCCTGCTCTTCTGGCATCTGACCAGGAGCTAGGGCCTGAGCGCCCTGGTTCCCAGGCCTTAGGACCTCTTGGAAATTGGCACAGAAATTAGAAGTCTGGGCATAGGGATTGGCTTTCAGGGAATAGCTCAGTCCTAGTGTTTTAGGAGCTCCTGCCCTCTGATCTGAGGCTTTGCAGATAGTTCACAGGAGAACCAGGGTCCTTCCCGGCGGCAAGTGTGTCAGGCTGGCGAGTAGGGGCCGAAGGGTGAGGCCAGGGCCAGGTGAGGAGAGGAGGGTTGTGCTTTGGCCACAGACTGGCCCGGGGCCTGTACAAGTACATGTGCAGGGCAGCGGATGGGAACTCAAGCTCTGGAATGGGCCTCCTGGAAGTGGGACTCCAGAGCCCCTCCTGTTCCTCTTCCCTCCCTGGTTTGTATTGGTTTCTCTGCCTTGCCTAAGTGCCCTTTAACCTCTCCTCCAAGTGTCAAGATCCCGAAAATAGCAGTTTAGACTCAGACAGGAAATGAGAAGGGGGTGGGGAGCTGGAGAGCAGACAGACAGGAAATGGGAGGGCTGTAGGCCCCCAGAGAGGAAGCTAACTTCAGGCAGCTCCGGTGTCAGTCAGCTTCAGCCAGAGCCTGCTGCCAAATCTCAGCTGGACCTGGTGCTCCAGCCCGTCTCTCTCTGGAGCCTGGGGTGTGGCTGGCCACGCTGGTGTTCTAGCTGTGGGAGAAAAACAGTACCTCGGGGCGGTTGGGTACAGCTGGCTCGTGTAGACCCCAGACATCCCAAGGGAACAGAGCTCTCCAGAGAGGAACGGCTTCATCCTGAGGGTGCTTGTCTCTCTCTGTCGTGGATAAACCTGTTGTATGACAGTCTCTCTAGAATTTATCCTTGATTTTCATTCCAGATGTATCTTGGCCCAAAAGGAATAAAGGCAGAGGGTGAAAATATTGTAGGACACTGCCCTTCAAGGGCCCTATTGTCTTCGTGCCTGCCTTTCTGGTGGAAGGGCCCCCTGTCTGCAGTGTGACTGAGTGGTCATGGGATTCTGGAGTTCTTTGAGCTCCTGGTCGTTCCGCCGGCCTTTTCCAGTTTTGCCAGGCTCATTCTGACTAAACACATAACTCCCACATCCCTCTTTGCGCACTGCTTTCCAAAACCACTGGCCTTGAGCTCAGTGAGGAGCTCTTTGGCCGAGTAAGCCTCTGTCCAGAGCGCTCTCCGCTCCTTCCTGCCTGTAGCTTGACTGACACTTTAATCAAGCTGGGGACTTGCTGGCCCTGTGAAGCACAGCTGTGTACGTGGGTCTGTGGTAAATGCTCTGGATGCCCCCGACTTCTCCGAGTAAACGTTGAGGAGCGACAATGTGTCTACCTTGTGCTGTTCCTGAGGGATGTAAAAAATGATTGAGCTAGGGCCGGAGGGTTAGCTCAGTGGTTCCGGCGCCTGCCTCGCAAGCACAAGGACCTGAGTTCGATCCCAGTATCCACATATAATACTGGGCGTGGAGACACGCCCACCAACAACACCGCATACCACAATGCCGGGCGTGGTGGGCATGGTGACTCACACCTGTAATCCCAGCACTCGGGAGGCAGAGACAGGAGAATTGCTGAGTTCGCGGCGGCTTGCCTGGGCACCATAGTGAGCTCAGGGCCAGCCTGAACTACAACGCGAGACCCTGTCTCAAAAAAAAAGCAAAAAAACAAAATGATCGAGCTAGAGCCCCATCCTGTATGGAGAGAATACCTGGCCACGGGGTTGAAGCGTGTTCATGATAAACCAAGTGGTATTGGAAGTACCTGTCCCTGGCTATCCTGCCTGTGTGGTGGCTCATTGATTTTGGCCTTCAGAATCTTCCTAGCTTAGTACTAGATTCCAGAAGGATCCGGGAGGGAGTGTTACCTTCCATGGACTTAGCAGACCCCTCTCCCTGTGTTTTCTTGTGCCTGCAGGTGGGTGAGGGAGTTTCTGAATGATGAGAACAAAGGCCTGGATGTGCTGGTGGATTACCTGTCCTTTGCGCAGTGCTCTGTCATGTGAGTAGCACCCAGGGGTAGAGGGAGGGACTCGCTGGGGAGGTTACAGTCCCACTCTACTTGGAAGGGGGAAGGTGACGTACCAGCAAGCGGAGGTGAGAACAGGCATCCCAGGACAGAAGGAAACAGCCCGGGAGTGGTGTGGAATAGACAGGGAAGCCGAAGAGACACCTGGGGTCAGCAAAGACTGACCAGTGGGCTGTAATAGGTGTGTTTGGGGGAGCAAGAAGAGAGTGACAGGGAAGGAAGGGAAGCATGGGATGAGAACCCAAAGGATTCAGCGTCGGAGCAGCACTAGGGCAGACAGTCCAAGCGCATGTTCCGGCTCCCAGGGGAGAGCCCTGGTGGGATCCATCATCTCTGCAGAACCGAGTCTTCATGAAGCAACTCTGGGTCCCCCAGATGTGAGCTTTACTCCAGGTCATTGCTGAACCTGTGCTTTTTTTTTTTTTGAGACAGGGTCTCGGTTTGTAGTTCAGGCTGGCCCTGAGCTCGCTATGTAGCCCAGGCAAGCCTCGAACTCAGCAATCCGCCTCTGCCTCTGAGTGCTGGGATTACAGGCGTGAGCCACCACGCCCGGTTGAACCTGTGATGTTTTACCTAGCCTGACAGAGGAGGCACTTGGGAGCCCAGGGCGTGCTGGGGGCTGGGGGCTTGGAGGCAGCCAGAAGCGAGTTAGTAGAGGGAGGGCAATGTGGTATAGTGCAGAGAACAAGGGCTTTCCCCTAGGAAAACAGTGGGGCTTCGCTTGCATCTCGTACGGTCTGTGTGACCTCAATTACATTGTCCCTTCCTGTAGGAGATCTTCATTCCAGGTTTGTAAAAATTAATAGTAGTTTGTCTAAACCACTTTGTATTTGGAATATGCTAGGTCTAACTGGGGTAGAAGCTTTATCGCTAATCTTATTAATCAAGTTGGTATGTTTTATCATGACTTCCTGAATATGTGGAAAGACAGACAATACACAAGGTGGTCAGTACCCTCGGACTGAGCCTAGACACATGAACCCCAGGGAGAAAATCATCCTAGTTGGCCTGTGATTCTCTGTAGTGGCCGCAATGCTGAAAGTCCGTGTTAAACCCCTCAGCCTGGGCCTCAGTCCTCACCAGACTTTCCCTTTCTTACTGTCTCAGCCCCTTTGGCCTTTCCGAGGGGCTCTCCTCAGGGGCGTGAGCTAATGATGCCCGTCGGGGGTTTGGCTCCCCGTCATCTCTTCCAAGTTACCCTCTGTTAAAGTCAAGGGTGAATCCACTTGAGTTCTACTCCTATAGAAGTCATAGCTTGTGATCTTTGTACCCTTTTAACTATTCTTTTTATAGAAGTAAATAAAAAATATTTGCAGTTTTTAAAAAAATTCAGAACTTCGATAGTAAAAGGATATAAGGTGATTTTTTTCCTAATATGCCTATTTTATTTGAAAAAGTAAACAAATCCCAGATCCTTTAAACTAAGAGTACACAGGAACCTCAGTACTAGTGTCCTTGGCAGCGCACTGTTACAGAGAGAGACTTGGGGGACAAGAGAGCATGTGTATTCTGCAGGAGTTAGAAGGAAAGGGGTGAGGCCACGAAGGGTTTGGGTGAAGCAGGTATTTGAAAGCTGCATGTGCCAGTGCTCAGGGCGCGATGGTGGGAAGCCACCGGCAGGCTGTCTCCCTGAGAGACAGGGATTTCTCCCACTCACCCCCTCTGGTCAGGACTCTGACGCCTCCCCCTTCTTGTGAAATGTTCTAGAAAGCCCCAGTCAGTGTGCTTCGACCCAGAGCCACGCACAGGGAACAGGGTGCCCCGTGCAGAGAGGACCTGACGGGAGATGCTCCCCAGTCTTCAGTGACCCACAGGGCAGAGGATAGGGAGTGAAGTTGCTTCTCAGCTTCCAGAGAGGTGCCCCGGGGGGCTGTGTAAGAGCAGCCCTGTGAGTGTGTGGTCTTGGCTGTGATCTGCCCTGGCCGTGCTCACAAAGTGCTAATGGTGGGAGACATGTGATTTCTAGTCTCACTACTAGCAGGGCTACACTGCAGGTCCCCGGGCCCCAGTCCCCAGTCTCAGCCTGTGATTTCTTCCCCCAGGGAACCCCAAGGAATCCCAAGTATCCTGAACACCGGGAAAACCGAAGGGCACCTCAAGGAGCTAATCATAGACAACCTAGGCTTAAGACTAAGTGCTGGGGCTGGGGCTGGGGCAGCTCAGTAGTAGAATATGCGTCCAGTAAGGAGGACACTGGGTTCCTTGAGGTCCTGGGTTCCATCCCAGAGCCAACAGACATTCAGTGCTGGGGAGGTGGTAGAACCTCTCTGGAACAGAGCACCCCATTCTGGGCTCGCTGGAGTCCTAGCTCCCTTCTGTCCAGCCCTGTTCAATCCACAACAAATGGGGCTCTCAGGACACTGAGAGGCCCTTTGGCCACTGCTGCTGGCCGACTAGCAAGACCCGCAGTTGGTGGCTTGCCCACGCCTTCTCCTTGGGGCGGATTCTCCTGCAGAGCTGCAGTTCAGGCGGCCCCATCCGAGGCTGGGTGTGCAGGAAGACAGCCAGTCCCTACTGCCCTTGGGCCTCGGGGAGCCATCCTGGAGTTACCTGGCCCTCAGGGAGCAGAGAGCTGGCCTCATAGCGTCCCGTCTCCTCAGGTTCCCCCTCTTCCTAAGCTTCCAAAGCCTCTCCTGCCCTGTCCTGTGTTGGTGCTCTCCTGACAGGGTTGGGTCTCTACCGCCCAGTTTTGTTCCTCTTCCCGCTGCCTGTGCTTTTTGTTACCCTGCAGGCCTGAAGGGTGGGGTGGGCTCACCAGGGGGCTTGGCGCAGACCGACTTCTGTGTGCGTGCCTTTGTGTGCGCATATGTGTCCTTTCATGCTCCAGGTTTGACTTTGAGGGTCTGGAGAGTGGTGATGATGGTGCGTTTGACAAGCTCCGGTCCTGGAGCAGGTCCATCGAGGACCTGCAGCCACCCAGCGCCCTTTCGGCCCCCTTCACCAACAGCCTCGCTCGCTCTGCGCGCCAGTCTGTGCTCCGGTATGTGTGTGCTCGCTCTGCCCGCCTGCCTCCCACCCCAGCCCCAGCCCCGGCCCCAGCAGGTCTCGGTAACCGCGGTGAGTGCTCACGCGCCTCCCTCCACTCTTGCTTCCAGGCTCAGCTCTCTTGCCTTCTGCCTGCCAGTCTGTCTCTGGTCTGTCCTCTCTGTCTCCTTGACTCTGCCCAGCAGTCTGTCCTGGGTAAGTACGTGCCGCCCCGTCTGGGGTTCCGGCTCTTCCCCTCCTCCGTTCCTTCTCTCGGCCACTCCTCCCCGCTCCTCAGGCAGGCATTGGGCGTCACTGGCTGAACCAGCTCCTGCCTTCACGTCTGTTTCCGTCTGGCACTTCACTTTCCATCAGTTGCTCAGAGACCAGTTCCCACCTGCCCGCCTGTCCTTTCCCTTCGCTTCTTCCTTCGGGCCTTTCCTCTCCAAGGCTACTGAGTTCATTTGTGGCGTCTCAAGAGGCAGACAGACGGACGGGGTGACTCGCAGAGCTCCTGCTGCTCCAGAGGCCGTCCTTTGGGCTGTGTGGCCCTTTCCATGGCCCTCTCTCGTGGCTGTACTTCTCCTACTTCTTTTCATTTTGTTCCCTCACATGTGGCTCATCATTCTAGTCATGCAAGAACATCTGTGCCTCTTCCCTTTTGTTTCCTCCATGAAAAACATCATTAAGGTGTTGGAGGGGTGATACATGGTCAGCAGTAGCTGCCTGGCCTTCCTAAAATTTAGGGGATCTGCTCTGCTTTTTGAGGACATGGGAATGGGATAGGAGTAGGAGCCAAGATTCTTCTGGCCCACAAAATGTGTAGAAGATGCAACCACTCATACATAATGGGTAGAGGGAAGGCTCAGATGAATTCTCTGTGGGCGTATTTTAAGGACTAGAAAGGCCTTGAGTTACTACTATGTGTATTCTGAAGAATCTCTGGGATTGGCATGATTTGGGCAATGGTTATGAAGCTGAAATCCTAGGCAGTTGGTGACAAAAGTCTCTCCCAGCGCAGTGAGCTCAGGCTGACTGTCCTGCCCTCTGGACCTGTTTCTCGGCTGTTGGTACAAGGCCCTCCCTGTGATGGGCGGCCTGCTGCCTGGGTGGTGGTTCAGCACCCACCTCAGTCCCCACCTGACCGCCTGGCCCTCTCCCCCAGGTACAGCACTCTGCCTGGCCGCAGGGCCCTGAAGAACTCCCGCCTGGTGAGCCAGAAGGATGATGTGCACGTTTGCATCCTCTGTCTCCGAGCCATCATGAACTACCAGGTAAGGGCCTGTGCCAGCTGCAGGCGCGCTGCCTCCTCTGCCTCAGCTGCCAAAGCAGAAGAACCGGCAGGCACCAGTTTGTGAGACAAGTTTGCTAGACAGCCTGCAGGCCGGGGAGTTGCTGGGCTTTCCCTTCCCCACCATCAGGGTCCCTCCTTTGGTCCTTTTCTCTGCAGTATGGCTTCAACTTGGTCATGTCCCACCCCCACGCCGTCAATGAGATCGCACTTAGCCTCAACAACAAGAATCCAAGGTGAGACCCCCGCCCTGCGCCGGGGCCCTGGCTCTGGGCTCCGTTGGTTCCTGACGGGTCCTTTCTGGCCTCGGGCCCTGGAGCCAGGGTCAGAACCTTGCTTTGGCTCCTCCCCTCTGCCAGGAAAATGTCCCTGGCTTCCCTCTGGTCCTCGCAGCAGTGAGGGACCAAGCCTTGCTCCTTGCCTTCTTTCTAAAACCCGCCCCTGCCCTTCGCCCCTGAGGTGTTCTCCAGGGGACTCTGCCAGCCATGGGCACGAGCTGCGTGGTAGCCAAGGTGGGGGCCTGGGGTGCTGATCTTCCTTCTTTACCCTTAGGACCAAAGCCCTTGTCTTGGAGCTCCTGGCAGCTGTGTGTTTGGTGCGGGGCGGTCATGAAATCATCCTTGCTGCCTTTGATAATTTCAAAGAGGTCAGTCTCCCGCCTGCATGTGTGTTCTTTAGCAGGGGAGAAGACGGGAGCCAGTGGATAGGCACCGTTGCCTATCAGGTCCCACTGCTTGGCTAAGCGGGCTGCTCCCCGGAGCAGTACTAGCACTAGAGTAAACCTGGAACTTCAGTCTTGTTAGGTCTCGTGCCAGGAAACCTCTTGATCGGCTAAGAATGCTGTAGGCTGTGGCGAGTGGTCCTGACCTGGCCACCATCAGAATCCCTGAGGAGCTTGCCTACCCCACTGTGTACCCGGTGTAGAGCCTGGGCGTCTCCACTGAGACTCCCCAAGTGGTTCTTCTTCAGTGGGCACACGGGTGGAACCCAGAGCAGGAACATGTCTTCTCCTTTGGTGAGGAGAAAAGGTCCCGTATGGCATTTCCCAAGCTCCAGAGCCTGGCTTCGAAAGTCCAGTCTGCTTGAATGTGGGATTCCTCGACATCCAGCCACAGCTGTGGTTCCACCCCTTCCTTCTCTCTGGACCTCTTCCCTGACATCCATTGTTCAAGCCAGGAAGTGGCTTTTCCTCCCTGAAGCCCAGGGACTCAGAGGAGCTTCTGGACGCCTCAGCAGAGGGCTTTCCTACGCACTGGCCCCTCCTCTGTGTCCGCCGGGACCTTGCCTCCTGCCTCAGCCCTGGCCTGACTCCCTTCCTCCTCCTTCCTTCAGCAGCATCAGACCCTGTGCTTCTTACTGCTCTGGTCTTGGAGGAACCTAAAGCCTAACCTGAGGCCACAGGCGTTACTGGTTTTCCTTAGAGCTGGGACCAGATACCCAGAGCCAGATTCCAAGTCCCAGGTTTTCTGTCCAGGATAGGGATGTGAAGGGGGCATAAAGAGAATTCAGATGTGTTGCCAGGCACGGTGGTACATGCCTGTTACCCTCTCAGCACTTGGGAGGCTGAGTTCAAGGCTAGCCTCAATTACAGTAATACCATCACAAAAAACAAAAGTCTTAAGTATATATACCACCTTCCCACAAAGAATGTAATCGTTATATATTGTGGACATGTTCTAATGACTTTAAAAATATGTAGTGTCCAGCATGGCCCATTCCCTAGAGAGAATTATGGTTAAACTTAGTCTGAACAAGTGCCTTTGACATGATGTCCCTGGGAGCCAGTCTTCGGTGACGTGGCTTGTGCATGATGTACATCTTTTCCCTGACGAAGTTTGCTCATGCAGGTGTGCAAAGAGCTACACCGCTTTGAGAAGCTGATGGAGTATTTCCGGAATGAGGATAGCAACATTGACTTCATGGTGAGGAGGTGGGGGGCGCAAGTGCATACCCAGTCGGACCAGGAGCTCCCAGGATGGGCCACTCTGATGTGCCGTGTGCCTTGCCGCCTCCCCAGGTGGCCTGCATGCAGTTCATCAACATTGTGGTGCACTCTGTGGAGGACATGAACTTCCGGGTCCACCTGCAGTATGAGTTCACCAAGCTGGGGCTGGAGGAGTTCCTGCAGGTAAACTGGCCATTGGTTGTGAGGTGAAGCACTTTGGGATAGAGAGCAAAGAGTGTTTCTTTTTTTTTTGAGACGGGTTTTTGCTTTATAGTTCAGGCTGGCCCTGAGTTCACTATATAGCCCAGGTGACTCTCAAACTCACAGCAATCCCCCTGCCTCTGCCTCCCAAGTGCTGGGATTACAGGTGTGAGCCACCACGCCCAGCACTGTGGTGTGTGGTACTGATTGCTGGTGGGTGTGAGTCAGCACACCTGGTATTGTATGTGGTTACCAGGGATCTAACCAGAGACCTTGCGCTTTCTAGGCTGGCGCCGGAGCCACTGAGCTAAGTCTCTGGCCCAAAGAGTGTTTCTTTTACGAGCACCTAGTCCTGGGTGCTTCTGGAACATGACTGTCTTCTGTGGCTTGGAACTCAGGTCCATCGTAGAGGTCTCCCCTCCAAGATGGCTGATAGGTCCTTGCAGACTGACGCTGATGAAGCCAGCAGCAGAAGTCCCTGGGTTGTGCACTCTAGAAAGTGGTAGTGAGGGGTAACTAAAACTAGGATTTCCCAGGACACTACCCCTGATCTTTCTGGTTCCCCCGATTATTGCTATCTGCTTTTCTCCCAGAAGTCAAGGCACACAGAGAGCGAGAAGCTGCAGGTGCAGATCCAGGCATACCTGGACAACGTGTTTGATGTCGGGGGTCTCTTGGAGGACGCCGAGACCAAGAACGTAGCCCTGGAAAAGGTGGAGGAGCTGGAGGAGCATGTGTCTCACGTAGGTAGCCCTTGCTTGCTGGAGCAACTGGAGGGTAGGGACAAGAGCTCCAGAAGGTCCAGCTGACCCACTTGCTCCAGACGGAACCCCAGGAAGGCTTTAGAACCCACTGGGGCTCTCTGTAGAGTGTTTCCCGGCTTGAGCCACTGACTGCTCACCCATTGGAACACACATGGGCCTCCAGGGCTGGGCTTGAGGTGACCATAGGTTTGGGACAGACTGCTGGCATATGCCCTGCATCTGTTGCTTTTTACCCGGTGTCAGAGCCTGGGCTCATGGGAGTGATTCTGGGAAGCTGCCTGTGGGGCCTCTGGGGGTTTGGGCCCAGGTCAGCCAGACTTCTGGCTATGCTGAGTGCCTAGTTGTAGGCTTAGTGCTGAATCTGCCCTGCCATTCCTGCAGCTCACAGAGAAGCTTCTCGACCTGGAGAACGAGAACATGATGCGGGTGGCAGAACTAGAGAAGCAGCTGCTGCAGCGGGAGAAGGAGCTGGAGCACATCAAGGTACCAGGTCATCCCGGGAGAGGCCCTCACCGTCACGGGCTCCAGGGCCTCAGACCTTGTTTCTCCCTCTGGGGGAGAGAGAGGGAGAGAGTAAGAGAGAGTGTGAGTGTGTGAGTGTGTGTGTGTGTGTGTGTGTGGTGTGTAGTACAAGGCCTTCTCACTGAGCTACATCCCTAGCTTTTCAGTTTTGAGACAGAATCTCTCTAAATTGCCCATATCCTGGGATCCAACTTGCAATCCTCTTGCACGAGCCCCTCAGAGTTCAGGATTACAGTGTGACCACCCCCAATTTCAACAAATGATCTTTGAGTGTGTGTGTGTGTGTGTGTGTGTGTGTGTGTGTGTGTGTGTTTTGAGACAGGGTCTTGTATGTAGTTCAGGCTGGCCTTAAACTTACTATGTAACCTAGTCTGGGCTCGAACTCATGGCCTCAGCCTCCTCACTGAGTGCTGGCACTGCAACCATGTGGTACCACACCCAGCAGGAAAGACCTTAATTTACCCTTGAGGCACTCAGATAAAAGTGGGCTGGTGATTTCACCCCATTTTTTAGTTGGGGAATGAAGCTGCTGCTTTTCCTCCATGTGGCCCCCACCCCTGCTTGCTGCACAGGGGCAGGATATTCTCTGTGTTCCGGCTTGTATTAGGCTGTCTACCAGGTATCTGAAGCCAGGAGGGCAGGTACTCATCATAGTTCAGTCTGTCCCCATGTCCACCTTTTCTTCCTGAGGAACACAGTTAGGCTCGCCTCTGCTAGGCCTGCTGTGTATCTGCCCAGCCCCTGTGAAGTACACAGAGATGGCTATGATAGGGCCTGGCCATGGGGCATTCAAGAGATCGATAATACAAGGCCAAAAGAAATCCGAGCAGTGAGGCCTTGCGCAGAGAGCAGTTGTCAGACTGGCAGTGAGCCAGGAGTTTCACAAGGCACCCTTGGGCGTGGGCCTCGGGGACAAGTGTAGAGGGAGAATGCCCCAGCGCACCAGGGAAGCTGGCCAGCTCTTCTGCTCCCTGCTTCTTTTCTGCTGCCCTGGCACCCCTGCTGCCTACCTGGACTTCTGCTCCCAGGACCTCCACAGGGATCCTAGTTGAGTGTCCCTTGGGGAGGAACTCTACGCCTAGGGGTAAGGACTCCTGTGCCGTTAGGCCACTGACCCCTCCATGACACGGTCTGCTTGTTAGGAGACGTATGAAAACACAAACCACCAGGTGCACACCCTGCGGAGGCTCATTAAGGAGAAGGAAGAGGCCTTTCAGCGCCGATGCCACCTGGAGCCCAGCATCCGCGGCCTTGAGTCCATGGCGGGAGAGGCCCTGGCCAGGGTAGGCCCTGCAGAACTAAGTGAGGGTGGACCACCCTCTGAGCTGGACCTGCTGGCTCCAAGCCCACCTGCCGAAGAGGCCCTCCCTCTGCCTCCACCCCCAGCTCCTCCCTTGCCGCCACCCCCTCCCCCGTTACCAGGTAACCAAGACCCCTGGCCTTGAAGAGGGATCGGCTGGGAAGTGGGGTCATTGGAGGGCTGGAAGAATATCGAGTCAGGGCGAGGGCTGAGGAGGGCCAGACGAGGGGTCAGGACGCTAGTGCAGGCTGCGGCTGCTCCTGACTGTTCTCGAGACAGCAGCGGAGAGGCACAGCCCTGGTCACGTAGGACCTGGGGTATTCCTGAGCAGCAGGGCTCACAAAGCCTGAGGGTCTTGAAGGACGAGGGGCTGGGGTGGGGGCTGGGAAGTCTTATGATTGTGTTATTATACCATTTCTTCTTTCCCTAGACAAGTGTCCCCCAGCTCCACCTCTCCCTGGCACTGCTCCCTCTGTGGTCTTGACAGTGGGCCTGTCTGGTGAGTGTCTCCAGGGCTCTGAGCAGAGCAAGTGGGGCCAGGGGAATGTGTCCTTGGTCTTGGCCTCACTGATCCTCCTTCCAAACCAGCCATTCGCATTAAGAAACCTATCAAGACCAAGTTCCGGCTACCAGTCTTCAACTGGACAGCACTGAAACCTAATCAGATCAGTGGCACTGTCTTTAGTGAACTTGATGATGAGAAGATCTTGGAGGTGACAGGGTCTGGGGCCCAGAAAGGTGGGCTGGGGGCCTGGGAACCAAGTTGCCCTTTTAGCCAGATTCTGTACTTGGAAAAGCCTGGCGTGAGCTCCATCAATCAGAGGTGGGCACTGTGTACCAGGCAAGTCCTCTCAAAGTGTAAAGCTGTCACATTTTGCTTCCTTGTCTGCATTTGGTAGGACTTGGACCTGGACAAGTTTGAAGAATTGTTTAAGACAAAAGCGCAGGGCCCTGCCCTTGACCTCATCTGCTCTAAGAACAAGACAGCGCAGAAGGCTGCCAGCAAGGTGACCCTGTTAGAAGCCAACCGCGCGAAGAACCTGGCCATCACTCTGCGCAAGGCTGGCCGCTCGGCTGAAGAGATCTGCAGGGCCATCCACATGTGAGGCTCCCACTGGCCCGGCCCTGGCCCAGCCCTTAGGCTCCCAGTCCTCTGCCCTGAAGTCTGACTTCCCCGAAATACTAGTGCTCCCGACAGAATTCCCTCACAACCCTCAGCCATCCAGTGGTGTGACCAGACCTGACCGTGTGCCAGGCGGGGACTGTGTGAGGGGCTAGATTCCCCCCGACCTTACCCAAGGAGCCCCTAGACGAGGGAGGATGGTGGAGCCACACTGGTGAGATCCCCCAGTGGCAGAGTGCAGAAGCGAGGTCGGTGACCGGGACAGCTGCATCTCAGCCAGGCCTGAAGGAAGTACGCCTCGGCTGGAGGGGGGAGCGTGGCGCCTTGGGTACTGGGGGGCGCTGTGGTTATAGTGTAGGGCGGAGAGGTGGGCAGATGTCTCCCGGGCCTTCTTGGGAGCTCGGACCTCCCATAGAGAAGAGGAAAGACGTCCCGGCCGGGGCAGCGTTCCCAGGACAGTGGCCGCCCTGCGGCGGACGAGGCCCTGGTGCTCTCCCTCTGGCTGCACCCCACACGTCGTTTGTCCTGCACAGGTTTGACCTGCAGACACTACCTGTGGACTTCGTGGAGTGCCTGATGCGCTTCCTGCCCACGGAGGCCGAGGTGAAGCTGCTGCGGCAATACGAGCGCGAGCGGCAGCCCCTGGAGGAGCTGGCGGCCGAGGACCACTTCATGCTGCTCTTCAGCAAGGTGGAGCGGCTGACCCAGCGAATGGCGGGCATGGCCTTCCTGGGCAACTTCCAGGACAACCTGCAGATGCTCACGCCGGTACTGGCTGCCCCGCCGCCTCCCTTCCCGCCCATCCCCCCCTTCACCCGTCCTCCAGCCCAGGCTGACTCAGCTCTTCGTCTCTTCCAGCAACTCAATGCCATCATTGCAGCCTCTGCCTCCGTCAAGTCCTCACAGAAGCTGAAGCAGATGCTGGAGGTGGGGAGAGGGGTGAATGGGGTGCTGGCGGCTCCCAGCCCGGGTGGGGGCCTTGGGCCTGGCCTCACGTCCCTGCCATGTATCTTTCGGACAGATCATACTTGCTCTGGGGAACTACATGAACAGCAGCAAGCGCGGTGCTGTCTATGGCTTCAAGCTCCAGAGCCTGGATCTGGTAAGACGGTGGGGCCGCACAGGCAGGGCGCCCGGGGGCAGCAGTGGGAAAGCCGGCATGTTTAGCTCTGTGGCACTGCCCCTCCCAGCTGCTGGACACGAAGTCTACTGACCGCAAGATGACACTGCTGCATTTCATTGCCTTGACGGTGAAGGAAAAGTACCCAGACCTGGCCAACTTCTGGCACGAGCTGCATTTCGTGGAGAAAGCGGCAGCAGGTGAGACCCAGCTGAGTGCTCCTGTGCTCATGGCCAGCCCAGGGACTCTGGGGGGAGAACGCTGGGGTCCACTTGTCCCTCTCATCGTTGACTCCCTCAAAGCTTTCCACTGGCGCCTTGAGCACAGGCCACCTGCAGGAAGCGGGTGCAGCCCAGCCCTTCCCAGTGAGGTGCCATGGGGGCAGGAAGGAGCGCAGCAGGTCTTTGCTCCCAGTTGCTTCGTGCGCACCCAGAGACTGTTTCCTGTGTGTGCAGAGTAACTGGAAAAGCCATAAAGCCCTTCATAGACATAAGGTAGCTGTTTTGCTGCCCTCGCCCTGAACACTGGGGCAGGCCTAAGCGCCTCCCTTTGGACACCAACAGCCTCGGGGGCTTCCCTCTTGCTGCCTTGTTCTTTGAGGCCAAGAGCTCATAGAGCCGCCCCTCCTTTCCCTGCCACTGTGCAGCCTCAGGTGGCCTGATGCATGCTTCGCTTCTGGGCTGGCAGATGGGGCGAGGCCAGAGAGGGCAGGAAGGATGGGCAGGAAGGCGGGTGGCGAGGTGGCGGGGCAGCCTCGGAGCCCCGGCTGAGGCGCGGCTGTCCCGGCGTGAGCATCTGCAGGCTGTCCTGGAAGTTGCCCAGGAAGGCCATGCCCGCCATTTGCTGGTGAGCTGCTCCACCTTGCTGAAGACCTGTCGAGGGAGCAGGCATGTGTGCTGTAGCTCTGGGCCGGGAAGTGGGCATGCCGGGCAGGCCTCAGCTCGGCCTCTGGTGACCACAGTGTCCCTGGAGAATGTGCTGCTGGATGTGAAAGAGCTGGGCCGGGGCATGGAGCTGATTCGGCGAGAATGCAGCATTCACGACAACAGCGTCCTTCGGAGCTTCCTCAGCGCCAACGAAGGCAAACTGGACAAGCTCCAGCGTGACGCCAAGACAGCTGAGGCAAGCGGGGCGCGCGGAGGGGGGAGCGACCTGGCCGACACCCGGCCTCTGGCGGGCTGCCTCGGGTCTCGGTCAGGCGGCAGAGCAGCTGTGCGGCGTGAGAGAGGACTTTGGGCGGCAGCCGCTACCTCTGGGGACTTCGGGGACACTCTTCGGAGCTTCGGGGACTCGAGTTCTCTCTGGCCCCAGGGCCTTGTCTCGTGGTGTGGGAGCTGACCCCTCTCGCACCCTTTCCCAGGAAGCCTACAACGCAGTTGTGTGCTACTTTGGCGAGAGCCCCAAGACCACACCTCCTTCTGTATTCTTCCCAGTTTTTGTCCGATTCATTCGCTCTTACAAGGTAAGCTGGAGAGAGAGCTTGACAGAAAACTGGTTTGGGGAGAGAGCTCTTGGGCTTCAAGTCTGGCCCGTTCCAACCCCTTTGAGTCCTGGGAAGAGAGCAATGGATGCTGGCAACAGGCTGCTTAGCTGTGAACTGGTGGGCAGGCTGGGAGGCCAGGCCCTTCCTGTCATTGTTAGGGGCAGGAAGTGCCCCTCCAGAGGGTAGCCACCTGGGGCTGGCTGGTCCCATTGCCACCCACTCTCTACCCTCAGCGTCGGTCCCTCCCTCCAGCCTGTGTGAGTCTCACCCCCCCCCCCATGGTTCCTAGGAAGCAGAACAAGAGAATGAGGCCCGCAAGAAGCAGGAGGAGGTAATGCGGGAGAAGCAGCTGGCTCAGGAAGCCAAGAAGCTGGATGCCAAGGTGGGTGGACCAACAGCTGGCCTGGGAGGAGCAGAGAGCTAGGCCGGAAGTGGAAAACTAGAACAGAGACCCCAGAGCACCTAAGGGCTTGAGTTCCGAGGGACAGGGAGTAGGGCTGCCGGAGGGGACTGAGCAGTGTGCCAGCGCACCTCCAGCTTGGGGCATCAGGTTAGTGATGATTCCTTCCCCGTTCAAAGACCCCGTCCCAGCGCAACAAGTGGCAACAGCAGGAGCTGATTGCAGAGTTGAGGCGGCGCCAGGCTAAGGAGCACCGGCCTGTCTATGAGGGGAAGGATGGTACCATTGAGGACATCATCACAGGTATGGATGGCCTTTTGCTCCAGGGCCTCACTCCTACCCTTCACACCGTGAGGCCTGACCACTGTCTCTCTCCTGGGCCGCAGTGCTGAAGAGTGTCCCTTTCACGGCCCGTACTGCCAAGCGGGGCTCACGCTTCTTCTGCGATGCAGCCCACCATGATGAATCAAACTGTTAACCCCAAGGCTGGGGCCCCTGACAGGTACCGGGCACCACAGCTGCCCCTCTGCATGCCCACTGCCCTGGAGTCCTGTTGGAGTACACGGCCACCTCCCTGCACGACTTGGAACCATCCCCTGGCAGCCCCCCTGTGATGGGGACACACGCTTGTGCATGCCCCATGCTCCGAGAAGCATGGCTTTTCCCCCGTGCGTGCCCTCGGGAAGCGGTGTCTCTCCCACTAATGCTCTTATGGCTTCTACTAAGACTCGGGCTAGGGAGCTGCCAGGCCAGGGTCGGGGCTGTTTCAGCACAGCAGGGACCAGGCCCACAGTTTTGGTCACCTGAGTCTCCTGAGGCCTTGTCTTCCTCAGTTTCCTGCCTCAGGCTACCCTGGAACAGTCATGTTCCTTGTCCCTGCCTCCTGACATGCGGGTCTCTCCGCAGCTTCACACCTCCCATGTCTGCCCTGTCTCCTTCACCACCACCGATACACTTGGTGGCGGGCTCTTTCTGCCCCGCTACGGAGCCACCCCTGAAGGCACAGTCTGCTCAACTGCCCTGTCCTTCCCACAGGCCTCCACTGCCAGCCCATTGTCGTTCGCCACCAGCCCAAGAGTGCCATACCACCCAGTAGCCCCTCTCGGGCTCCAGGCCCCCACTGAGACTGTTGGAGGCAGAAGCACGTCAGCCCTCAGTCCTGCAAGACCGATCAATGGACCTGAAGCCAAGGCCCCAGCAGAAGACTGTGCTGTGTGCGCAGCTGTGCCACCCCAGCTCTCAGGCTGGGTCTTAACCTGTGCCAGTGTGAGCATGGTTCTGTGGGGGCCGGAACTTTCCTTGTGCCTGCAGTTCTGCACTTTGCCCCCATAGTCGGCATCATTTCCTGAGGGTCACCAAGGGTCAGCTGAGGGCTTGGGAAGAATATTTCCAGCCTCAACCTACACGGGGATGCCGTGGCCTCTCCCTAGAGCCCCGCAGGACGAGAGGAGAAAGCCCTCTCCCTCCACTCCCTTCCTTGGTGCAGTCTTACGGGCAGCTGCAGTCTGGAAGTATGCAGGCTTCAGGGGCCCTGGCACGCTGCCCATCCTGGGTCATCTCTTACCAGCAGGGAGGCCCTTCTCTGCCTGCCTCCCCTGCTTGCACCCTGATGATAAGGGTAGAAGAAGAGGGGTGCCTGGCCCACTGCTCTTCCTCTAGCCCCTTCAGTCTAGGTGGGTGCTGGCCTTGCTGTGGCAGCTGAAGCGCACAGGCTCTGCGCTGTCCCCAAGAGCAGCAGAGAAGGGTGTGCCAACCACCACCTCAGCTCCTTTCCGTAGCTAGTGCGTTTTATCATGCAGAGAGCAGGAAGCATGATCCTCACAGACCATTTTTTCAGTTCACTGCCAGTTTCTTCTCAGTCCCTGGAAGGGGACGCTGGGGTTACCTCTTTTTGTACATGTACCACTTCCCTTTTCTCTTGTACATAAACCCCAGACCTTCTCTCTCTCAACAAAAGCGTGAGGCACCAGGCTGTCTCCTCTTTCTGGACTTAGGAAGACTCAAATTGGTTATGGGGGTAGAGGCTAACGATGGGTGGTCTCCGCCCACACAGGGACAGAGACCTGTGTGAGGCGCTAGCGCCCTCTCCTGGGCATCTGGTGGCCTGGTCAGGCCCCAGCACACCACAGTGGCAAATGAAGACAGACGTCACTGTCTGTTACAAATATTATTTAAAAAACAAAAAACACACATACATACAAGTCCCAGGGCTGGAAGAAGCAGTGGTGGAGCCCCGGAGCAGGCAGGAGCAGGCACTGATGCTAGAGGAAGAGGACCCTGCCCTCTACCACCTAGCCTGTCTTTCCTGAACCCTGCACTCACGCTGTACCAATTGGCATGTGACAGACACCCGTCTCCGGTCTGGGGCTGAGGGAGGGACTGGCCTAGTCCAGGAAGTGGGGGACCCTTGCCAACAGTGGTGGGCGAAGTTACTTTAGGAAAAGTGGACACAGACCAGACGAAGGAAGGCGTCTGAGGCACAGTGAGGGTGGCCCAGGACCCCTGCCTCACACAGGCTGGGTCCAAGGCAGACAGCGGCGTGCGGGGTCACTGGTGGTCGTCCAGCTGCTGTAGAAGTGTCCGCCGCCGCCGCTCCAGCTCCCCCTCGCTCAGCTCGCTTTCTGACGTGTCCCAGCCTGTCTGTTGAACAAAGGCACGGCTCACCCTGGTTCCCGGACAGAGCGCCGCCTGGCCGGCACCGGGCCCGCGCGCACCTTCTCCTTCTTGACTCCGAGGCCTGGCGGGTGGCTGGGGAGCTCCGCCTGCCGGGGCTCCTTGTCCTTGTCCTGCTCTTGCTCGTTCTCTTCGCTCTCGTGGCCGGCTTTCTCCTCGGGGTCAGTGTCACTCTCAGGGCTGTTCTGTGAGAATGCAAAGCCGAGCTCAGTCCCTGCGGGACAGCTGGGAGGTGGGTGGACGGAGCCCACAAAAGAGCACTGCCCTGGGCAGCGTCCATTCTCTACTCACCGACTTGTGTCTTCTCTTCTTCGTTTTCTTTTTTGGTTTCTTGGCTTTCCGAAGGCCGTGATCTGGAGAGAGAAAACCCCCGTAAGTCTCAGAGGGAAGGAGGAGGCCGAGCCCTCGTGTCGGCCATGGGCCCCTGTTCATTCTCTGCAGACGGCGCGGGCCTGAGGGCCTCGGTCCAGTTTCTTGCCTGGACAGGACGGGAAGCGCCTGCTCTGGCCCGTGGGCTCCTCCGGGCCAGTCCTCCCTACCCTGCAGCTCCCAGGCCCCCAGGGACTAACTCACCTGACGCGAGGTGGGAGGAGGGGGAGCCCCGTCCTCCAAGGACAGCACCCCCACTTTCAACCGAATCGAGTGAAGAGGAGGGCTCTGAGCCAGACTCTGAGGGGTTCCGCCGCTTCCGCTTAGGGGGCCGGAGGGGGGGTGGGGGCAGCTCCTCCTCTTCCGACTCGGAGCCCTGGGCGGGGCGGCACGCGCCGTCAGTGGAGAGGCCCCTTGGCCTGCAGCCGCCCGGCCACGCGGACGGGGGAACAAAGCGCCCCCCCCCAGGGTGCCCCCACCCCGCCACCGCTCACCGAAGCCGAGTGGGAGCGCTTGCGGTGGTGCTTCTTGCCCTTCCTGCCATGCTTTCGGCCCTTGGTGTGCAGGTGCTGGCACTCGGTCTGCTAGACACAGGGGGCAGGTGAGGGCAGCGGGCCTGGGTGAGCCACTGAGCACGGCCGAGCTAGTCCGGGAGGCTCGGTGCTGGACGGAGCTCAGGCCGAGCAGCTCGCTCACCTCCAGCACCTGGAGGAACTCCCGGAAGAGCCGGATCCGCTCCGACTCCAGGGTGATCTGCTCAAAGGCGGAGTCGCACACAAAGCGCTCGCGGACCTTGAACGAGGAGAGCACTGCTGATGAGACCAGGGCCGCCTGGCCCGGGCTGGCCGCCGCCGCGAACGCAGGGCAGGGCTGGGGCAGCGGAAGGAAGGGAGCCGGAGCTGGCCCAGGGCAGCCGCGATGGGGTGGGCCCGCAGTGGTGGAGAAGCTCCGCTGCCCTCAGGCTCAAGGGTGAAGGGCGCCAGGCCGCGCTCCTGACCTCTTCCCACGCAGCGCCCGGCTCCAGCGTGGGCACAGCCTGCCGCAGCATGCTTCGAAAGGCAGCTTCTCTGCGCCGTGTCCTTCGCGCCTCCTCCTTCTCCCGCTCCCTCTCCCGCGCCTCTGCTTTCTCCAGCAGCTGAGGGCAGAAGGGACACAGCAGGATCACCCCACAGGGTGGGCGTGCAGGACCTGCTCCCACACACTGAGAGGTAAGAAGCTGGGGTCTGGACGTCGCCATCATCCCCCAGGCCCAAGGTACAGTCAAGGGGCAGTGAGGAAGCAGGAAAGGAACAAGGCCCTGGGATGAGCCGGAGAATCGGCCCCGCCCCACCCAGCCCCTCACACTATTGAAGGTCAGCTTGATGTTGCCTGCGTCCAGCGCAGCAGCCCTCTTGTCAAAGCTTATGACGTGGGCGAAGTCCTCAAAGGCTGTGTTCACCTCCACACAGAAGCCCCGATCCTGTGGGCACAGCAGTGCATGAAGCAGGGGGCAGCACAGCCTGAGGCAGGCCCACGGCTGACAGGCACAGGGTCGGGCGAGGCTGCCACCTCGGAAACACACTATTTGCGTCCTCATCTGACAAGTCCGTGCCTGCCCTGGTTGGGATGTCACATGGAGCCGAAGGGGCGAGAGGTGTCTCTGCACCTGCTGACGTCTGAGTTCCTCACAATTAGTCTTTGTCCCTTTGGCTTAAAGCTCTGGCCCCAGCTGGGCTTCCTGTTTCTTAGGGAAGCTTCCAGGTTCTCTATGAACATCCGCTGGTCTCTGCCTCTGCCTCTGCCTCTGCCTCTATTTGCTGAGTGCTCCCTAGATACCAGACACTGCTGACCAGCCACTGCTGAACGCTTCACACACTTAAGAGCAGGCCCACCAGGCAAGGAGACACGTGCCTGTAATTCCAGCACTGGGAGGCTGAAACAGGATTGCCTCGAGTTCCAGGCCAGCCTGGGTTACACGGCGAGACCCTGTCTCAAAAAAACAAGAGAAGGGCCAGGGATGCAGCTTAGTGGTTAGGTTCCTGCCTGGCCAGCACAAGGTCCTGAGTTCAATCCCTGGTGCCATAAAAACAAAATGAAACCCAGGAAATACAAAAAATAGGTCCTAGCATTCTAGTTTTACACTTAGCTCTCACAGCTAAATCCATGCCTAGGCAAACACTCTACCCCAGGCCTTTCTAACTCCAAAGCCTGTGCTGTGAAGCACTATACTCACACATACCACTTAGTTCACAGGAGAAATGGAGGCAATCTGGTGCAATGCCCCAGTGACATTCAAAACGTGTCGCGCTCTAAGCACGACGGCCAGCCTCCAGGCTTCCACCTGACCTCGCAGCATCACCTGGGCACGGAGGTCTAGAGAGGGATCTCGCGTGCTCCTGGTCGAGACAAGTAGTAAGTGGAACTGCTTGGGTCCAAGGGTACTGGGGCACAGGCAAGTTCCTCTCCCTCTACATGGCTGCAGCTTCCCCTGCCTTCTCGCTGCCCTCTTGGTGAAATAACGGCTTCAATCATACCTTCTTTGCTGGCTTCTCCCATCAAGCACACCTCATTCTACCGTAAACCCCCCTTGCACCTTCCTCTTCTCAAGCAAACTATCTCTGCTGCTGCTTAGTTTTAAAATTTCTTGAAGCACAAAGAAAAAAAGAAACATTTGTCAAGAGGCTGTTATAAGCAGGACACTTAATTTAACAATGTTAACACATTTATAGACAGGACACTTAATTAACACTGAATGTTAATTCTTGACTTTGCAAAGGAACTGTCCCCAGTTTACAGAAGTGGAAACTGAGCCTCAGAAACATGATACTTTTAAAGGTCTCAGAGCCGATAAACACCCAGGAGTTGCTCAATTCTCAAGTGCGTGCTGCCCCAAAGCCATTACCTTCATGGTCTCCCAAAAGTTGCTAGTGTTCTTGCCAGACACAAGGGCTCCCACTTGGACCTCACTCCTTTGGTCTTTAGTGCTTCTGTTGTTTAATTCTTGCAACTACAGCTCTATACTCTCCCTAGCAATCTAGTCCTTCACCTCTACTGATTTCTGAGCTGTACAAGACTAGTTACTCCAGATACTTAACAGACCACAGAATACATTTCCCACAAGACCCAGCGAGGGGTCTGTGTTACCCTATAGATGAGAGGTACCGTCAGTCTACCTGGCTGTTGACAGCTAGACTTCCAACCTTGTCTTCCTGCAAAGGTAAATAAAGCAGCTGCCTCAGAGATCTTTCTCAAGTAGTGCGGCGGGACAGGACTGAGTTGGTGGTACAACCCACTTTGTGACTATAAGTAAGTCACCCATTCCAGGCTTGCCTGGACTACATAGTGAGCTCAGGGCCTTCCTGAACTACAAAGCGAGACCCTGTCTCAAAAAAAAAAAAAAAGTAAGTCACCCAATCAAATCTAGCCATTTTACTTCTAGTTTATTTATTTAGCCATCTTAGGATTGGGTACTTTTAGTTTATTGTTCAGGTTTCTCTAGTACCCTTATGCCACGCTTTCACCCCCTCTCCACCTCACTTCTAGTTTATTTTTTTTTATTTTTATTTTTTTTTGCTTTTTGGAGACAGGGTCTCGCTTTGTAGTTCAGGCTGGCCCTGAGCTCACTATGGTGCCCAGGCAAGCCGCCGGGAACTCAGCAATCCTCCTGTCTCTGCCTCCCAAGTGCCTGGATTACAGGCGTGAGCCACCGCGCCCAGCATTATATGTGGTAACCGGGGATCGAACTCAGGTCCCTGCACTTGCGAGGCAGGCACTGGAACCACTGAGCTAACCCTCCGGCCCTCTAGTTTATTTTTTGAGACAGGGTCTTGATTTGTAGTTCAGTCTGGCTCTGAGCTCACTATGTAGCCCAGGCAAGCATCCAACTCACAGCAATCCTCCTGAGTCTGCCTCCCAAGTACTGGGATTATAGGCGTGAGCCACCCCACCTGCCATTGTGGTATGTGGTACTGGCATGGAACTCAGGACCCTGTGTTTGCCAGGCAGACCCTGGAACCACTGAGCTAGATCCCCAACCTGACACTTCTAATGTATATACTTATCCTCTTTATAAGATATTTGCTTGGGCCAGGGATGTTGTAGTTCAGTGGCACCATGCCTACCTAGCAACCACAAAGTCCTGAGTTCGATCCCCAGTACCACACACACAAAAAGATACTTGCTTGACTCCTTACCCCAGAGGGCTGCCTTTTTCTTCCCCCCACTACTGGGGATCAAGCTCAGGACCTTATGCTTGCCAGGCAGGTGTGGTACCACTGAGCCAAATCCCCAGCCCAAGGGTTGCTTTTGAGAATAACTGTCCAAGTGGAATTCGTATCTGTTTGGTCCTGACCAATGCTCCTATCATCCACTGTCCTGCCCTTGCACCTCCTTGCTTTCCCTTCAGCTTCAAACTAGTCAGTAAGTATTGGCTTTAGAGTTTTTTGTTTTTACAAAAAAAAGTTTTCAGTAAAAGTCTTCCACGTGAAAATAGGAATCATGGGTGGGGATTTAGCTCAGTGGTTCTGGCGTCTGCCTCACAAGCACAAGGTCCAGAGTTTGATCTCCGGTACCACACACCACAGTGCCGGGCGTGGTGGCTCACGCCTGTAATCCCAACACTTGGGAGGCAGAGGCAGGAGGATTGCTGTGAGTTTGAGATTTGCCTGGGCTACATAGTGAGCTCAGGGGCCAGTCTGAACTACAAACAAAGACCCTGTCTCAAAAAAAAGAAAATAAGAATAATAAAATCCCCTCAAACTGCACCCCCACCCTGTGCTTCTCTCTCAGCACCTGCGGTTTCTCAAGCACAGCTCGCTCTCCTCACCTGCCTTCCCCTCTGCCCCTCTTGCTCAACCGCAGCATTCACCTACTGGTCTCTTGGCTTAGCTCTTCCATCCCTCTAAACCTCCGTTGTTCTCACTTTGTACCAAGTAGCCCTGGTAATGGGAGAGGCCTAGAGATAAATCAGGAGAAGATGACTAGAGCTCAGAGCGTATGTCAGTTACGTACTACTCTCACTTTTATTATTCAAGACCCGTTGGCCTACTACTGCTACCTTCTCAAAAGGCACAAACACTACAGCCTACGAGGCGCTACCAGACACTATGGCCAGTAACTTTATTTTTATTTATTTATTTATTTATTTTTTGCTTTTTGAGACAGGGTCTTGCTTTGTAGTTCAGGCTGGCCCTGAGCTCACTGTGGTGCCCAGGCAAGCCGCCGTGAACTCAGCAATCCTCCTGTCCCTGCCTCCCGAGTGCTGGGATTACAGGCATGAGCCACCATGTCCGGCAGTAACTTTATTTTTTTAGTAGCTGCTTTTCTAAGATACCATCTAATTTTATCATTACTTACAAGATAAAAATCAAATTTGTTTATCTGAGACAGGGTCTTGCTGTGTGGTTGGGCTGGCCTCAAACTCAGAGCAATCTTCCTACCTCTCAGCCTCCTGAGTACAGGGACTACAGGCATGCACTCCCATGCCTGACTCAACTTTTCTTTTGAGCCAGGGTCTTACTATGTAGTTCAGGCTGGCCTTGAACTCACTGTGTAGCCCAGGTTGGCCTCAAAGACCCTCCCTGTCTCAGCCTCTTGAAAGCTGGGATTACAGGCGTGAGCCACCATACCCCAGCTCCAATCTAATTATTTTAGTGTTCAAGACATCACTGCACTGGGGATCCAGTTCCAGAGGAACAGAAAGCATCCTCCCTAATGGTAATTTTTAAATGTTAAATGCATGTTATACAGACAGGTGATATCAAAATCCAACTTCAACAAAGCATTGTACATAAGACCTTCATGACTTTATCCCAGGCCCCCTCAACTCAGGTACCAAGTTATGTTAGTGTAACTAAGTGCCCTTTGACGGAATACTCACATTTTTTGGATGAGGAAACAGGCTCAGAAGGTTAAATGGCCTATGTGAGGTCATACAACTAGTAAGGGGTTAATCTGGACTTTCACCTTATGTAGTCTACAAGTCCTGCTCCAAACCACTCTAGTAGACTATTTCCTTAATTACATCAAAAGGCTCTCCACTTCCATGAAAAAAATGCACTTTTTCCGATATTTTTTTTTTCTATTGGAAAAAGGCCCCGTTGCTTGCCTTCTCATCTTTTCTAACTCAATTCTGTTTTCCAACTCTTAGTTTTTTATAAGTCTTAGTTTTTTGTTTTTTTTTGTGTTTTTTTTTTTGCTTTTTGAGACAGGGTCTCGCTTTGTAGTTCAGGCTGGCCCTGAGCTCACTATGGTGCCCAGGCAAGCCGCCGCGAACTCAGCAATCCTCCTGTCTCTGCCTCCCAAGTGCTGGGATTACAGGCATGAGCCACCATGTCCGGCATTGTGGTATGCGGTGTTGATTGTTGGTGGGCATGTCTCCACGCCCAGCATTACATGTAGTTACTGGGGATCGAACTCAGGACCTTGCACTTGCAAGGCAGGCGCCGGAACCACTAAGCTAACCCTCCGGCCCAAGTCTTAGTTTTTGACTATGTAGTTCAGGCTGGCCTTGAACTCATTCTGCAGCCCAGACTGGCCTAAACATCACTATGATCCTCCTGCCTCAGCCTCCCATGTGCTGGGATTGGAGGTCTACACCACCACACCCAGCTTATCTTTTCTAATTTTGATAGACATGGACAGCAAGAGCTATTGCTCCAGTGTAAGAAATGTGACAGTGCACATGGGTTAAATGACAGCTGACACTTGAATAAGAAAGCAATAAGGAGTCATAGGTGAGGTCAGGAAAGAAAGATGCCCTCTCAGAAGCCAGTGGCGTCTCAGGCTGAGTCCAGGGAATGCCTCCAAAACCAGCCCAAGGCTGCCAAGTAATCAAAAATTTATAAGAGAAGCTGAAAAGCCAGATTTTATATGAAATCTCCTGACTTTAAAATATTAGCAATGAATTCTAAGTTTTTCTAAAACTACAGGCCAGAAAGAACATCTGTGGGCTATAGGCTTACAAACAGCTATATTCTTCCTCAAACCTGCCATGACCTTTGTACCTTGCAACTTCTGTTTGCCTCGGTAATACCCTTATGCCAACCTTTCACCCCCTTTCCACCTACTCCAAAATAAGAAGTTCAAATGTCAACCCTTCTGATTCCTGTCTGCAGCCCTTGCTCCCTGCACCCCTACTGGGCCAAACTGGGCCTTATTACCATGTGCCCGGGACACACGGTAAAGATACAACTGGTATCTGCTGAATAAGCTGCCACCTCCTGCAAAACGGGAACAGGACTCATCAGGAAGTCCTTCCAGGAGCATGGCTCCCACCCAGCCAACATCCATCCATCTGTGCCCCTGGAGGTACTGGGGACACCCAAGTGGAGAAAGGGCAGCAGCTGTGGGAGCAGCTGCTGCAAAGCTGGCTCTTGGGGGTCATTAACTATGCTAGAAAAAAGTAGCAAGTCCTCAGGTCTGGGAACTCAGTGACTAAAAGTCAGCACGAGATCTGAGGTCCTCCTCACCTTAAGAATGTCCTTTATGATCTTCTTCTCATCATGGAATCGAGCCTTCAACTCTTCCACATAGAACTTGAACAAGTCCAGAGGGGTGGAGCCTGCAGGGAGGGAGGGAGGGGGGCCTGGCGGGCGGCAGCTTCCCAAGGCCTGGGGTAGGATCGAGGACAGGACCAGGGTGTGGGGTGCAGAGGTTGGCAGGGCAGGAAGCCAGACCAGAGAAAGGAGCCTGGCTGCCTTACCCGGCTGGCCCAGCATGTTGGCAAACCGGACGTCAGTGCTGACTGCTGGGTACAGCTCCATCCAAGTGGACATGGAGTGCAGCTGCCCTGTTTCATGCAGCTCATCCAGGAAGGTCTGAGCGGGAAGAGGCAAGTGAGAGGGAGAGTGAGACAGAGGGAGACAGCCGGGGACTGGGGTGGAGGGAGGGAATGGCAGGGGAGGCGGGGACAGTCCCGACAGGAAATCCAGGCCAGGGAGGCAGACGAGGAGATACCTATGCGGAGGAAGAGAACACTACAAAGGGAGAGAATGTAAATAGAACAAAAAATGAGAGTGAGCCAGTCTGGGAAACAATAAAGCAGAAACCTGCCAGCAGCAGTTTTCTGTGATTTGGCTTCAACTTCCTGACATGATCTGCTAACTGCCACCACACCGCCACCACCACTGCCACTCCCGGGGGTGTGTGTGTGAGGAAGTCCATGTGGCTCAGCCAGCACACCGTGTCTACGCATCTGGCAGCCTAGAGTACAGACTGAGCCAGTAGACAGCAGCAGCAGAACTGCAGGCCGAGAGGCCTTGAGCAGCTTGGACTCGGTGGAAAGGGCAGGCGGTCAGACACAGAGGCAAGGCGCGGGGAAAGAACTGATCTGGAGGGGCGGGGCCAAGCTCTGGTCCCCAAGTACAGCGAAGATACCTGGAAGGCCTCCCGGTTCTTGCGCTGTTGCCGACGCTCCCGAAGCCGGGCCCGTTCTCGCTCTTCCTCTTCCTCCCTCTCCAAAGCTCGGATGTGCTCCTCAAAGCAGATCAGAGCATCTTCCTTGTCCATGTCTACAAGTAGGGAGAGGGCTCAGAAGGCACCACAAACAAGGTGCCTCTTAGATCCCAGCACCCTTTGTGTTGAAGGATGCTGCCCCGGTAAGTGCTGGGGACACCAAGTTAGTGGAGAAAGGGCGGAGAGGGCTCTGTGGGAGCAGCTCCTGCAAGGCTGGCTCTTGGGGGTGATTAACTCTAATAGAAAAAAGCAAGTCCTCAGGTCTGGTGAACTCAGTGACCAAAAGCCAGCACATAAAACCAGCTATCTCAAGATCTGAGGTTTCACATCTTTGGAAATTAGAAGTTAATCAGGTTTTGATGCAACTTCAGAAGGTGAATTTCTCCTGTCATCAGTGACCACAAGCCAGCAATTTTAGCATATGCAACCAGTTAAAGCCCGCGATGCTTTGATCATGTAAGACAATAATCACACGAACTAGAGATATCATCACTATCACCAGTATCTCCAGGACTTCTGATTCCTATCCCAGAGGCCTTCCTCCAAGAACATGTGTGTCTAGGTCAACAGAGGAACTGGAGGGAAGAGTGTCCTGAAACATTCTCGGTCCCCCTCAGAGTCCAGGGATGTACAGTGACTGAGCGGTGGGACTTCTATGATGGGCAGGAGGTGTAGGACAGTGGTGTGACGGAGGCTCTGGGGGGCCCAGTTCAGGAAAGGGGGAGAGGTAGGAATAAGGACTGACGCTTACTCTGCAGCTGATGGTCTTGAGCAAAGCTGGGGTTATCCATGAGGTACTGCTGGGCCTGAGACCATGTAGTTTGGAAATTAACACTACTCATCCCATCCAGAATGCTCTTCAGGGCCTGGATATTGCGGCGCCGAAGCTGTTTGGCCTGTTCCTGGGAAGCCATGGGTTCAGGGTGAGACAGGGCAGGCCAGAGCTACCCAAGGGAGCCTGGCAGAGGATATGGGAAAAGAGGATAGCTAGAGAACTCGGGAAGGGCAAGATTTTAGATTTTCATGTCCCAGAGGAGAGGAAGCACAAGGCACACATAGCCTCTCGAGACTCCTGGGCCAGAGGGCCAGGGCAGAAATGGGGAGATGTACTAGTGCCACACCAGGTTTCAAGTCAGGAGCTTGAACACTGGGGAGCAGAGAAATGTGTGGCCAGGGTCCATAAGGAAGCAAAAACAAAGACAGGCCAGGGTAAGACTGGGGGCTGAAGGATCCGGCCCACTGACCATTACCTTCTCCTTCTTGGCCAGGAAGAAGAGGACATCATCATAAACCTCTTTTCGGTCCCTCTCAGGGACTACGGCCCAGACCTCCAACTCCCCAAAGGTCTGTTCTGCCCGCCTGTGGAGCACATGAGCTATGAGTAGGCAGGCAGACAACAGACCCCTGAGCTTTTGCCTTCTCAGGATTCCCAGGCCCCAGCCCTGCCCAGCCCAGCCCCTGACCGGTAGCGGGTGGTGGAAGTCATGCGTTCATGCTGCTCCAGGAAGTGCTGCAAGGTCTGCTTGGCTTCCTTGGCCCTCAGCCGGGCCTCCTCCTTCTCCTCCTTCTCCCGCTGTGCCTTGTAGGCATTGAATGCTTGCTTTTTCTCACTGAGCTTGGGCAAGGCACTAGGGTAGAAAGGACAGGAGTGGGTGGGAGAGAGGAGTCAGCCTAAACCACCTGCACAGCTCACAGAGGAGGGACACAGAACACTGAGAAGGGTCTCCGCAGGGCTAAGTGAAGGGTTCATGCATGGGGTCAGTGCACAGATGTCTGCAATGTGGGTAGGAGAGGCAGTAGGGGAAGAGGTGGTCCTAAGATGCTGCTAACAGGCCTTTTGCTTCAGGGTCTCACGCTGCCGTCAGATCTCTGCCCTATTCATCAGGCCTTTCCTCCAATGAATTCAGTTCAATCCAAAAAACATTGTCAGATACCTTCCATTTCTTATTCTGGAAGCCTTTCAGCTTCCCCCCACTCCCTATGACAGTCTACTGCTTTCCTAACATAAGCCCCCATGGACCTGAGTGTGGAGCTCGGGTTTCTCAGGGTGGCCCCACTGTTCTTACAAACAGGGCCTTACTGCCTCTGCCAAGGCCTACCTGTAACGAGGGTCGGTAACCACCATCTTCATGGCCTGTTCCCACGAGGCATTGGAAGGGACAGCCTGGAATGGAGCAGGCAGGGGTCACAGGGCGTGCCCACCTCCAGCCTCCTCCATGCCCTTCCTGGGAGTCCCACCCGCAGCACCTTGTCCCTCAGCAGCTCCTTGAACGCCTGCTTGGCCTTCTCCCGGTTGCTCCAGCTGAGGCCAGACCTCTCTGGCTCTGGCTTGGACTCCTCCTCCTCCTGCTGCGGTAGCTGACGCTGTCCGGCAGAACTGAAGGCAGAGGGGATTTAGGCACAGGGCTCCCAGCCAGCCCGGCTTTTCAGTGCCTTGCACTTTCAGCAATACATCATCCCCTCCTGGCTTCCCAGGGTGGCCTCTCTCTGCCCTCCGAAGGTCATCCCTAGATCTACATGCCTCCCCTGAAAGGCTGACAGCGCTGAGGGAGGCGCTAGACCAAGGCCTGCGGCTCCCGTGTGGAAGGTCACGGAGCAGCCCTCACCTGCCGGGGCCCTCCTCGGCCTGCTGCGGGAGCCCCAGCTCCAGGGGCTGCGCAGCCTCCGACACATCACAATCGTCAACTCCATCTGGCTCAGGTTCCAGGAGGCCTGTGGGCCCTGGGGTGGGACCAGGAGGTACAGGTGGGGGGTCAGGCTGTGGCTGAGGAGGCTGTGGCTTTAGTGCCTGGGCCTGCTGTTTCCTGTGGGGAAGCCAGAGAACAGGGTTGGAGTAGAGCAGGGACAGCAGGGGTAGGGAGGTCTAGCTTCTCTAGCCAGAACAGATGACCTCTGGTTAGCTAGCTAACAGAGCTAACGCCTCCTCCCACAGAGTGAGGATAATGGAGAGATCGTTCACTCCCAGCCCCCAAGTGCGGGCGGAGAGGTAGGTAAGTCACTCACCCTGTGGCTTCTTGTTTGGCTAGACCTGCAATGGGAAAAGACCAGTCACAGGGTAGCAAAGAACCTCCTTAGCCCTGCCCCCTCCCAGGCCCTTCCTGCCAGGACGCCTCACCCTCCAGGTCATCTAGATCCTTCGGCCGGGTCCAGCGAGACTCCTGACTCTGGTTATTATAGTAGTACGGTTTGCCCGAGTCCGACTTGTACTCTTTCCAGGGACTCTGGGACAGCAGCAGCTGCAAGAGGATGGATCACAGAACATCAGTAGGTGGGAAACTCTCCAGCCAGAACCAGAGAAGTCATAGTCACACGGGGATCCCGTGAATAGAGGACATAGTAGCCTTTAGCTACCACCTCGCTGGGCTTGAATGAGGGGAAGGTGGACTTCCTGAGGTCCTAGGAAAATACTTCCGAGTAGTATAGGGGTGGGATCAGGGATCTTGGGATCAGAGGAACCACAGTGAGCATAGTTAGAGCCTCAGGGATGGCCAAGAACTTGGAAGGGTCAGGGCAGCTGAAAGGAAGGGCCAGAAAGCCCCACTCAGGACCTCCGCCTTGGACTTGAGCACGCTGGGCTTCTCCCACACGGACTGCTTGTCGTCAGCATTGTAGTAGTAGATGCGCCCATCAGGGGCCACATGCTCACTCCATAGGGCCCTCTGGGAGGGGGGTGCACAGAACCGGTGGTCAAGGTCCTTTCCCAAAGTCTCTCTTTCTTACCCCAAAGATTCTATCATCAGCCCCCCCACTTGCAGCCTTTCTGCCCTTTTTAGACCTGAGCTGAAAGACTCACCGGAGGACCTGTTCCAGCCACAGTAGCTAGGAAAGAAGCCAGAGAAAACATATTAAGTCTTGGTTCCAACTCCCATCTTATCCCCACCTAGTCCTCCCTTATTTCATTCCCGATAAATAGTCCCATCAACATTCCCAGGCTCCCTGGCATCCCAACAGGCATGATCCAGAGCGGGCTCCAATCCATGGTCCCCTCTCCCCTGTCCCCCCGACCTCCGAGCCTGGGGGAAGCAGACTCCCCAGAAGACTCACAGCTGGCGGTGTCCGCACCCGGAGCCGTCTGCCGAAGAAAGAGGAGGGGGAAGGGTTGGGGCCAAGCCCAGTGGCCCCCAAGACCCAGGCCATGGAGGATGGAAAAACAGGCCAGGCCAAGATCTGTGTATCCTGCTCCCAAGAATCTTTGTTTCCTAACAGGCGCCCTCCCCACTGCCAGGGCCATGGCTCTCAGATCCCCGGGGACTGATAAAGTAGCGCCTTTCTTCATCTTCCACAAGTGAGAACATGTTGTCGAGTCAACTCCTGAGGCCCATCTCGGCACAGTGTGTGGCAGATTCTACATCCCACTCCGACTCTACTGACGGCAGCCTAAGAAAGCACAGCAAGCTCCCTGGGTGCCACTGCCGCCTCAGGAGGTAAAGAGGATGTGAAGAAGGGACCATATTATTGTATCCTCAGTGCACAGCCTTTTGAGGGGAAGGAGTGCCTGGCAGTAGCATGCTCTTTAAGGGTGCAGGATACAGCACGGGGAATAACAAGAAGAACACATATCCACTCAGGGATGAGCAGGAGATGAACTGCTGAGTAGATGCCTGGTGAGAAGGACTCAAGTGTGCAGAGAGCGGTGGGGACCAGGGTGAATATAAGAAGAGGGAAAGAGTGGAGTCCATATTCCTGTACTCCAGTTTATTATACCCACAGGTCTGTAGGACAGAGCCTGCTTCTTGCTAGCACTTAGTGCTTACCGCTGCAGTAACAGGCACCGCTGGCATCAGCATTCCTGGCATCATCGGAGGTACCATTCCTGGTATCTGTGGATATAAAAAACTAGTCACTGAGACGAACGCAGGGTCCTCTTCAGTCAGGGTTCTCTGAGAGTCCTGAGAGATCCAGTGGGGCTCGGCCTCCGGAGAAGCCCAGGCTCTGGGCTCTCACCTCAGCCTGAGTTGTCTCAGTCGTTCAGCAGACACAGCCCTGGGCCTAGCCCCAAACTCCCTTCCTTCCCGATTCTGAAGCCCGGATTCCCACGCTCACCTCCACCCTCAGCAAAACCTGACAAGGTTTCCTGAGGCCCCCATGGAGGGAGACAATTACCTGTGTGAGTGGTGGTGGCGCCCCCATTGGTGGAAGCATTGGGGGCAGGATGCCAGGCGGCATGGGGGGGATGGCTGGTGGTCTCTGACTCATGGGGGGTAGCCCCATCGGAGGAAAGGGTGGGGGGATCCCTGGAGGGGGCATCTGGAAGTGAGGAAAGGAAGAGAGATTGAACAGAGAAGACACTACCTTACTAGGGAGGGGCAGAGAAGACCTGTCAGGAAACAGCCACTTGTCGCCCACCCGGCCCTCCACCCTGGCTTGGAGGCAATTCCAAGGCTTTCTTTTGAGAAGCAACCACAAAACTGCCTTCCTCCTTGACCCTGAGAAAGACAGACAACAGGGCATTTTCTGGGCCTAACAGGCAAGCGAACCGCTTATGAGGTGGGGAGGAGGACGAGGGAAAGGGAGTGGAACAGCACCAGACTGCGGGGAGGCTGTGCCCTTTGGCACTCCTGCCCAAGAGGCCCCTCAGGTGAAGGGGCAGAAGGCAGGCGTCCCCTAGTCCTCTGCCTCCCATCCCTTTCTCTCCAACTCATGTCCACCAACGCCAACCCGCCCGAAGTCTGTGGCTTTTTAAAAGAGCACAGGTAAGGAGCAGTGAAAGAGAAAGACAGCCCACCCTGTTCTCACGCTCTTGGGGTCTTTTTCCTTCCACTTCTACCTCCAGTCCCAATGTGTCCCAAGAACAAAAAGACAAAGGGGGAACTGGCAGCTTTATGGACTAGTGCTTAATAACAACTCTCCCCACCCCGACGCCCAAACAAAACCACCCCTCTTCCAGGGGGCATCACCATGCTGGCAAGGCAGCAGTGGCAAGGGCTGGGGAGCTGGGGGTGCAGGCTGGAAAAGCCAAGCCCAGGGAAACACACAAAACTTACGAAGGGTGGTGGCATCATGGGGGGCCCCGGTGGGAAGGGGGCAGGCGCTGCTGGGGGCCGGGGACCAGAATCGGGAACCGACTGTTGAGGGAGAGAAAAGTCATAGGACCCAGGATGGGCACAGAGATGGGCTTTTGTGGAAGGGAAGCAGAAAGGGTGAGTATGAAAAAGGAGCACGAAGTTGAGAGTAGGTCTGTGAGCCCAATCTTCCTTCCCACCCCGAGCTTTGAGCCCTCTGTGCCAGCCCAAAGCTGGCTGGCTGAAACCTTCAATGCCATCTCTAGTTGGGAAGCTTCCATTTGGCCAGGATGCATAAGGCTCTACTACGAACATATATCAGCTCTTCCCAGATTTTAACCCATTCTCCTACCTATGGGTAAGGCTATGCCTCTCTCAAGCCAGCTAGGAGTGTTCCCTTTTCCGAGTCCCCTACTGCCGTTAACTCAGTTATAGAAACTGAATCCAAAGTTCTCTGAACACAAATATCTGCCAGCGCTTTACAGTCTCCCTAATTCTCTTCTCTTCACTACCAGCTTCCTCCCCAAACTAGCCTCACCTCTAGCCCTACTTTTTTATCATCCATTCCTAATCGCCAAGCTCACCTGTCTATACTACCCCCCAACCCCTTTTTGGTGTCCCCTTCTCAAATCCTTTACATCCTTTTGAATGCAGGTTTTGCACAGCCTACATATCCTTGTCCATACCTATGGCTAATGACATCCCACCTTTAGGAACCTTTCCTCGTGGAAGTGATAATGTGCTACATAAAATACTGATATAGAAGCCATGCATGGTGATTTCATTGCAAAAGTGTTTTTTTTTTCCTATGTAAAATATAAAAAGCACTCTTGAGCTCATTTAAAGCAGCTCTTTCAATTTATTTTCTATATGACCCCCTTTAGTTTTCTCATGTACACAAGTTTGTTGGTATATTTGCCTAGATACATGTTTTCCCTATCAGAACACAGTAACATTCCCTGACAGCAAGGATCATTGTTTGATTTGCTGAAAGTGGGATTCCTGGTACCTGCCATGGTGCCTGGCACATAATACATACCCAATAAATAATGAATGAAAGAACAAATAAAGGAACAACTGTCTACATAGAGCCTTACAATTCTATAAAGTGATCCTATAGATACAGCCCCTGTGGGCAGGTTTTCATTTCACTATTGTTTATGAAAAGATTAGACTAAATGTCCATGTATAGGGAACTATGGGAGTATTCATAAACATAAATGGAATGCTATGTGATCATAAAGAATGAAGAGGATCACTATCTTGATATGGACCAGCAGCAAAGGTTTATACCTGTATAAACATCAGCAACAAAAGATGACAAAACAGCAGCAGAAGGGAGTATCCATTGTATGTCTTTTTGTAGCTTTTGAATACACAACTATATTATCTATTAAAAAAATTTAAGTCCACTGAGGCTAAAAGTACAACTAAAAGGCCCTGTTCTTCTTTCTTTTTGCCAAAAATTGGGGGTGTGGCAGAGGAGTTCTGGGTAAAGGTGGTAGCTGGCTAAACAGAAGAAATCTTATCACTGTCCAATTTCCCTACTTCCTCTGTCATGCCTCTACGAAGAAGGGCAGTATTTAATGTTTCTTAAACTATGCTGTTAACAGTATCTGTCCTTGCCAGGCATGGTGACTCATGCCTGTAATTCCAACACTCAGGAGACAGAGGCAGGAGGATTGCTGAGTTCAAGGTTTGCCGGGGCTACATAGTGTGCTCAGGGCCAGCCTGAGCTACAAAGCAAGACACTGTCTCAAAAAAAAAAAACAAACAAACAAACAAACAAAAAAAAAAAACAAACAGGGGGCTGGACATTTAGCTCAGTGGTTCTGGTGCCTGCCTTGCAAGCACAAGGTCCTGAGTTCAATCCCAGGTAACCACATACAATGCTGGGCATGGTGATTCACACCCACCAGCCATCAATACCACATACCACAAATGCTGGGCATGGTGGCTCACGCCTGTAATCCCAGCACTCCGAAGGCAGAGGCAGGAGGATTGCTGAGTTCGAGGCTTGCCTGGGCTACATAATGAGCTCAGGGCCAACCTGAACTACAAAGTGAAACCCTGTCTCAAAAAAAACAAAAAAACAACCAAACAAAATCTGTTCTTTACCCTGTAGAGAATGTATGCGCTACAGTAGTCAAATGCAACTCATCCTTTTCTCTTTTTTTTTTTTGCTTTTTGGAGACAGGGTCTTGCTTTGTAGTTCAGGCTGGCCCTGAGCTCACTATGGTGCCCAGGCAAGCCGCCGCAAACTCAGCAATCCTCCTGTCTCTGCCTCCCGAGTGCTGGGATGACAGGCATGAGCCACCACGCCCAGCATTATATGTGGTAACCGGGGATCGAACTCAGGTCCTTACGCTTGCGAGGCAGGCGCCAGAACCACTGAGCCACCCTCCGGCCCATCCTTTTCTCTTTTTTAAAACTTTATTTTTTTGTGGTACTGAGGATC